>VXBT01010029.1:409432-434416 GCA_013400235.1 Oriolus oriolus
GCCTCAGGCCGCGGCTGCTTCCTGCGGGCGAGCGCAGTCTCCGGGGCGGCCGTGCCAGCGCGGGCTGCAGAGCCCCTCCCTGTCCGTTCTCAGCGCACTGTCACAATCATCTCCAGCTTCCTTTGAATTCCGACATTCTGAAAAGGTGCAACCACTTACCTTCATCACCGCCCTTTACAGGATCCCAGAACAGTTGGGGCAGGAGGGGACCTCTGGAGATGATCCAGTTCAGGCCCCTGCCCAGGCAGGCTCACCTGGAGCAGGTGACACAGGAACGTGTCCAGGAGGGTTTGGGACGTCTCTGGAGAGGGAGACTCCAGCCCCTCCCCGGGCAGCTGTTCCAGGGCTCTGCTCCCTCCATGGAAAGGAAGTTTTTTCGTATGTTGGGGTGGAACTTGTTGTGTTTTAGTTTATATCCGTTGCTCCTTGTCCTGTCTCAGTCACCACTGAGCAGAGTCTGGCACCATCCTCTGACAGCCCTTGAGGATATTTGTATGGATTGATGGGATCCCCTCTCGGCCTCCCTTCTCCAGACTGACCGGGCCCAGCTCCCACAGTCTCTCCTCATCTCAGAGATGCTCCAGGCCCAAAATCATCTCTGTGGCCTCCACTGGACTCTCTCCAGTGGCTTCTTGACTTTCTTGTCCTGAGGAGCCCAGAACTGGGCACAGTACTCTGGATGTGCCTCACTAGGGTTGAGTAGAGGGGCAGGATCACTCTCTGACCTGCTGGCTACGCTCTTCCCGATGCAAATATTTACAAATAACATGTTTATTTTTACCAATGCTTTCTGGAAGCAGCCTGTGATTTCCCAAATTGCTGACAGACTGAAGCATGCCTGATCCATATGGAATCAATACAGTGTCTCTGCTGTCACCAAAGCTGAATTCTCATTGTACTCAAAGGGCTGAGACCCAACTGTGTCAAGTAGAGACTTGCCAGAAAGGCTAATAAACGATTATTCCCATGAGCAGCACTGTGCTTCCTTGCTTCTGTTAATCTAAACGGCAAAATGGAACAAAAAAAAATCGCAACTTAGTTGGTGTTTGGTATCATTTTTATGGAAATCTGTTAGTGTTTCAATCACCATATCAGGAGGGCTCCAGAAGCCAAAGTCTTGGGGCTGCCTTGGAAATATGTTGAGAGTGGGACACAGGCACAGAGGGAAGTTCTGATGTCCCCAAGGACAGAGAAATCTGAACTCATTTTCAGAAGGAAAAGGGTATTTTGAAGCATCCCCCAAACACTGATGATGGTGCTCAGGAAGTTCAGCTGGTATCCCTGCAGTGTTCCCTGTCCCATGCCCTCACTAAATCCCGTGACTCTGGGAGTACCTGAGGCAGCAGGGCATCTTGGAATACACAGAATAAATCAGTGCCCGGCTACCACTATGGACACGGTGGACAGACATAACCACACGTTACATTCAAAGGAGAGGTTTCCAGAGTGAATCTGATTTGGTTTGATGGGATGTTCCTTTTCATTCTCCTCCTCCTGCTTTCATCATTCCCCTGTGCTGTTTGACGTGCTGTTCCGGTTTCTTTTCTCTGAAGGATCTAAGTAAATATGGTAAAATTATTATTTCAGTTGCTTTGCTTACTGTACTAACTTTCTGTGAACATCAGACCTGTCTGGCCACAGCCGTGGGATCTGGAACCACCTCTTACTATGAGATAGTTTAATGTTGTGTATTTTCCCTTAAAGCTGATGAAAATTCCCCTTGATTTACAGGCACCTGTTCAGTAGTTGTGTCCTGAGAGGATCAGCTGGAACATACCTGTACAGTTAGTTGAGACAGAGCCTCAGATACAGATGGGCTAATTTTTAGAAGTGCAAAATGGAGCAAACCAACGCATCTTGTCATCAGGAAACCCAGCAGAACATCTCCAGCTTTCCCCATGCACATCTAGATTACAGAAGGGCAGGTGTGTGACCTCCTCCACCCCGGGGAGGGCACCAGGGCCCTGCCTGCCCCAGGGCCTCCTGCCAGATGTTCTGACCTCTGGCTGCCCAGATCAGAGGACAGTCAGTTATTTATGGAACACAGCTCTGCTGGGAAACACCAACGGGTGCTGACTCAGGAGCCTCGTGGGGTCATGGGTGGCAGAGCCAAGGCAAAGCCCCACCTCCACACTCCTCACATTCCCAGATTTCTGCTCTTTGGCACTCTGCTTCCAGGCTAGGCCCTTCCCTCAGCAGTTTCCAAATTAAGCTGCCAAAAAAATTTTCTTTGTTCTGCCCGGTTGAACGCCTTTAAAACCTCAAAAATATCTTGTGAAGCAAATTATTTCCTAGACCAACCACCTTATCCATGCTTCAGGTTAATAAATCCCAAGGTTTTTCACCAAGACAAATTATTGTGGTAGATTTGAATCATTTTATGGGCACTTCATTTCTGGCTGTGCAAAGCTCCCCTCTGTGCTGCTTACGGGACATCTGCCAAGTCTATTTTAACTGCAGTGCCTGTGCTGCTGCAGTCACTCAGCTCACAGAGCGAGAATCCTATGGAACAAACCCATTTCCAGAACTCTCCCTTATGGCACTGTCACCAAGGGTGGTGACAGAGCAGAACGGATGGGGCTCACATCCATCTGACACACAGAGTGTTTACTCTGGGGAAGGCCAAGGTATGCAATGGCACCACAAGTACTCACCCATCCTGCCTTTAGCACAACTGCTCAGAAACAGGATTCTAAATCCAAGACAATACCATAATTTTTAGGAAATATATTGTAAATTGTATTAAGTAAGAACAGCTGCCTTGTGTTTTTTTCCCCAGTTCCAACAACTATTTGAAAACTGAAATCTTTGGGGTTAAATACAAAAATATTCTCTGTCATGCCTGGGAGATATGAAAACTGCTTCTAACACATGGTAAGAGAACAAAGAAACACTCTTAGCATGAGAGCAAAATGAAACATAATCAAGTATGAGAATTCGTTGCAAAGTTCTCATTAATTTGATTGTCAGGCATTAAACAGCCCTAACCCGGGCGTGTAAGGGGACAGCACCCGTCCCGCTGCTGTCCTGGGGTGCATTCGGTGCCCAGGCCAGCAGCCCGTGCCGGTGCCCGCGGTGCCCGCGGTGCGCCCCGGCCGCGGGCAGCCCGGCTGTGCTGCCGGGGAACGCCAGAGGACAGCATTGCCTCGTGCTGGAGCGCGGCTGGGAGCGCGGCAGGGCTGCGGGACGGGCTTTGGGAGCGCGGGCACTGCCACCGCTTCTGCCATCACCCTAAGGACAGGCGAGGTGCTCACAGAAAGCAGTGACTAAATGAGGCTACTGAAACCGGTATCGAAGAGCAGCACGACGATGCAGAGACAAAACTTAGAAGTGAAGGTACAGGACAGGATTTACGAGATGCAGAATTACAGGCGTTACCCAATTCCCCCAAAAATGTTCGTGAATATTGTGGGGTGAAAAAAACCATCGCTACCATGGCGATTATTGACCAATAAATAAAATTAAGAACATCTCCAGCAGGTTTATTCTCTCCTTTACACAACCAGGTACTTCCCTGTTTCTGAAAGGATTCACCAATGCATTCTCTCCAATAGGGTTTGTATTATTTGCATAGTGCAAAATGTGACACGTAAAACATTCATTAAGTGCTTTCTATGCAAATGTAAAGTAACATAACGTCTTGTATTTATATATAGTAATTTATCATATTGCATATACTAGAAATGAAAAAATAAGTTACCTGTAGAATTTTACAGTCCACTGTTATTCAGTATTATAAAATCCTGTTGTTTTTCTGTTTCCTGTAGAAAGAATCTTGATATTTAAAGGTATAATTACCAAAACAGGAATACAAAAGGTAGCAACTGAGAAAATAAAAAAGACTGATAGTGCTTTTAATTCTGGAGAAAAAAAAATTTCAATAATAGAAAAGTTGGTTTGTATTCTATACACTTAGGTCAAAAATACCTAATCAAATACGGATTTGACAGTGATGCACATTAATCTGCTTTTATGTATTTCAGTAGAAAAGTGGAGTTTTCCAGCACTTGCATGATCCTTATTACACACCACCGAGGCTTGGTCACCTGCACAGAGGAGCTGCCTTGGTGCAGAGCTGTTCTTCCCTGTTCCACTAAAATCCTGGGCTGTTCTGACATGTTTGTCAGCAAGAAATTCTTCTTTTACATCTTTTATTGTTTCTTCTTTCAGCTCCTAAACTCTTGGCTTGTCCCCTTCCTTAGGCCACTCTCCTGCAGATCCACACTGGACCATGACAGTTCACTCAAGTTCAGCTTCCCAACAGGAAGCATTTCTGTGGCATGAAAGGGAGATTGCTGCAGTCCTGTGTACCAACTAAACTGCTTGGGCTTTAAGCAGAACACAGTGTGTGTAGAGTCAGTAAATCAGTCCAATGGAAATGGGGTTCATTGGGTTTATTTTCTTTTAAAACATATTTTATTCTCAAGGATTTTTCACAAAGCAATCTGTATTCTGGAAGAAACCAGCAAACTATTGATGTACACGAGCACGGCGGTGGCTTCCTTCTGACAGATAATTAATGGATCTCATCATTAATGGATTCACATAGTTAATGGATCTCATCATTTGGCAAACCTTTCACCTGGATTTTATCCATCCCACCACGTAGAAGCTAATCCAACTTACAATCATTTTTGTTAAGTGCTTGGTATTTCTGACTCATGCCAAGTTTGAGAGCTCCCTGTCCTCAACACCCTGCAGAAATGAAGTCGTCAGAATTGTGTCCACAGTCCTGCTGAGGGTCCCTGGCTGCCCTGACCATGGACACGTAGGCCTGAGCCCATGCTGTCAGGGCTCAGCCAACCCCCTGCACCTGACGGAAAGTCCACCACAGCCCCCAGCAAGGTTTAAATGTGTCAGATCCACTGCATAAACAACAGGGAGTTCTGAAACAGAGCAGGGCATGACAGCGGAAAATCCCAGCTCTGTGCTGGGATCTCTACTTTGAAGAAAGAATCGAGTGGAAGCCAAGACTGACGTCATTAATATGCATATAAGGACTGAGTTAGAGCCATATATAACCCCAGCTTCTCTCGCTTCATTTGCCTGCAGCATTTATAGCCTGCCAGTGCTGACTGGGTATAAATAAGTATTACATGAGCTGTGTATGACTGAGTTGAAGACGGAGCTCTCTGCATGATGAATAGGAGTTAAAAATATGTTCCATGTATCAGAGGAAGCAAAAAGGCAAAGCAAACAGCTACAATAATCATTAACATACTACGAGGGCCCAGATGCAATCTGTGAGTCAAAACAAGAGAGATCTTTTAACATAATCAATTTAAATTTCAAGGCCAGATTAGATGGGGCTTGGAGAAACCTGGGCTAGTGGAAGGTGTCCCTGCCCATGGCTTTAAGGTCCCTTCCAACCCAAACACTTCCATCATTTTGTGATTCTAAGTATGACATAGTGTCATGTAATGATGACAACAAAGAAATGAAAGCCTTTGCACACCTTGCATTTCATCCCAGCTGGCATCTCAGGTTAAACAAACTTAGCATTATCTCAAATTACACCTTTATAGGTACAGAACTGAACTCATTCAGTCATCTTTCATATTTACCTGCTGCTGATTAATGCGGGGGCACACTTACACTGTGCTTCAAAGCCTGACTTACTCACTGGGAACTGTGTTTGCATAAGGAATTCTTTGGATGCCCATGGAAGTGCCCAGCTCATCAATAGTTGACCACCCCCGAACTCAGCCACCCTTTCAGGCAGGTCCGTACCCAGAGCTGCTGCTGCCACAGTCACCTCTGCGATGTCCAGAGATTGTGTGGTTTGGCTCTATCCGAACTACAGACTCAGGGGGTTCCCTGAATCCGGAGCAGGCACACACTGGGATTCCACCTCCCTCCTCTGCTCACATTTGGGAGCAGAAGCATCGTTCCGAGGCACACTCCATTATTCTCTGCATGCAGTGTGTAGCTGCTACTCCTTCCCCAGCTCCCACCCAACACAAACAGATGGGCCACGTGGGAGGGAGCAGAAAACTCTCGCCTGTTACAGAAGGTTCCCAAACCTCGTGTCTGTGCCCACAGATTCTAAATATTAAGACCATGGGAATATTTTTCTTTAAATATACACTATCTAAACTACCATTAAACGTGATCACAGAACTATGTTACAATGCTGTTCCAGACCATCATTTAGACTTGGTTTGTCATTCCAGCCTTTTGGGTTTGAGTTAAACAGAACAGAACACAACTCCATGTACTTGTGCAGACAAAAATCAGCAGGAACAACACTTGATTTGCTGTTTTGAAGAATAGTAATCAAATCCTAAAAACTTTCAAGATTGTGTATTACTGAAGGGGAGTTAAAAACCAAAATCACTGGCTAGAGTGATTAAAGTATGCTATGTGTTTGGAAAGGAAGGCTGAACAAACGGTAAGGGAGCTTGAGAAAACAACTGGAATAGCCCACTTTACCCCACAGGCAACACACACTTGTCAGCTCTACTCTGCTCATTTCCAAACCAAACTCATTAAAATGCCAGTACTCACGAAAACCCCTGAAACATGTAATGAAACTCACCCTCTGCAGCTGCCTCCTCAGAAGAGAAACCTCTGATTTATTTCCATGATCAGCAATGGCCTGTGCTGATTCACAGAATCATGGAATGGTTTGGGTTGGAAGGGACCTTAAAGTCCCTCCAGTGCCACCCCTGCCATGGCAGGGACATCTCCCACTGTCCCAGGCTGCTCCCAGCCCCAATGTCCAGCCTGGCCTTGGGCACTGCCAGGGATCCAGGGGCAGCCACAGCTGCTCTGGGCACCCTGTGCCAGGGCCTGCCCACCCTCCCAGGGAACAATTCCTTCCCAATATCCCATCCATCCCTGCCCTCTCGCAGTGGGGAGCCATTCCCCTTGTCCCATCCCTTCAGGCCCTTGTCCAAAGATCCTCTCCTGGTCTCTTAGAGTCCCTTTAGTTACTGGTGCATGGACAGTTCCATGAAATAGGGAACTTTGGAGTTCTAGCTCTATCATTAATACTAGATTTAAAATTATACTAGGACTGGACTTCCAAAACCACAAAGTATCTTTAAAAGCACAAAAGTATACTTTTAGAGGTTTATTTAATATATCACTGGTCTCTTTCCTGGAAAACTCTGTAAATGTCTCCAGATGATGAATTTACACTAATTCTGCTGTGGCTGGAGGTGGGTATGAGGAACACTTCGTGCAGTCAGGTCTCCCCTCCCAGTCCATTCAGTCTGACCTACTGCAGTTCCCATCTCTCATGAGCCTGGCTGAGGGAGGTATCGATATCCGTGTGGAGCTCACAGAATCTGTGGTCTGAAACAGCCTTGATTTAGGTCTTCTGAGAGAACAGTTTAACTTGCAAACCACTGAACAACTTAATTCTCTAACACTTCACATCAATCTCTTTACAGATCACGTGCAATGTAGTTCTCTTGCAAGTAAAAAAGCCAAGCCAGGAGGGTCACACAGATGGTATCTTGGTCTGGAACTCCACTCGAGATCCTGATAAGTTAAAATGTTAAGTAAGCAGGCGTTTACATACTGTGCATGCTAAAATAAAGGTTCACTAACATGGAAAAAATGATACAAACATTAAGCACAGGTAAGGCAGATAAAATGTGTCTCCTTAGAAAAATGCACTGCTTGCTGTCAGGTCATGCTAAAATGTGGTAAAATTTGAAGGTAAATAGTGGTGATTGAGCAACACTACTGCCTAATTTAAAAAGAGCAAGAATTAAAACCAAGGTGTTAAAACACAAAGACAATAATCGTGTGACATTCTGGGAATTCATGTGGTTGCCTATAATGATACCATGCATGGAACTGAGATTTATAAAAAAAGAGTCATCTGTACGTCAGTATCGTGACTTTGTTTCCAGTCTCACGGTATTTTGAGATGATATTTTTGTATTTTAATATTTCAACCATGGTTTAGCATTTCAAGCGGCTTATTTATGCCCCAAATTTACTGCATTTCCTTGAATGGTATCACATTTTAACACTCCTAATTCCTGTCTGATACTAATGGTACCCACAGTAATTAGCCTTCATTACAGGAAAGCTTAAGTATGAGAAGAGGCATTCTGTGGGAATATGCCCAGTATTTCTATTATTAATGGCTTCTGGAATCCATCAGACCATAAATAATGCATCTTTCCCTCTCTGCTGACAACTTCTTAATTCTACCCTCCTAATGTAAATTTATAACTGCAATACTGGGGGGAAAAAAAGAGGAAGTGTGAGAACAGGCAGACACAATTTGCTCTAAGAACATGAGCCCAACACCACATGTAAACACAGACAACACTTTCAGGCTTCTGGTGTGTGGATGAACAATATTGAATAGCTTCTAAAAATTATTTATGGGTATTTACTGTGTACTATATTATTTTTTTAAAGTAGGTCTGAGCATCAAGTTGTACACAAATGTGATGATTATGTCCCTTGACACACAGGCACACAGAAGGCATTTCTTCCATATGTATCAGCCAGTAGTGTATTTCCATTTTGCCCCGGAGTCTTCTGCTAATTAACTGTCCTCTTTCATTCTCTAATATCCTAATTTCCCCTATATCCCCTGTAAAGTGTCATCTACCTGTACACATTCCTGTCTGCCACTGGGATGAAGTGCCTGCCATGCAAACAGCTATTTCTCATCCCAACAAAACAGCCCAGCCTTCTGCTCCTGCTTCTTCTCCCCCGACTCCAAAGAACAGCCTCTACCAAAAACTTTGTCTTGTGTTTCCCTGACCACATTCCATGGACTGAATGCTTCTGCCTCTCACACAAACACGAGCTCTTCTCCTGCACCCAGGGCTCTGAGACTCCGTGGCTGATATCTTACCACACCATTGAGGCGTTTCTCTTTCCTCATTTCTCCCGGCCCCCAGCGTCCCCTTGGCTGCAAAGCTGGGTGATACTCCTCAGTGAAAAGGCCACAAGAAAATTGTCCCTTGTGTCACACTTTCCTTCAAACAAATTCCAGTGAAAGCACACAAATACATCTCCAACACACCGGGGGCCGGCTCCATACAGAGTAGCTTCCCATTCCCAGAACGCCCCAAGAAAGGGTTTTAGTCCCTTTTGTACAACACCTCAAGGTGGAAATTCAAGGGGACAGTGGCTCAGATCGAAGGCTGTCAATGCAGTCAAGTTTCCTGCGGACCAGGGACATTTAGCAAAACCATGATCCTGGGCCAGCCCGGGCTGAAGGGACCTCGAAGGACCCAGCGCTGTGAAAGGTGGGTGAGTGCTCAGGGACCCAGAGCAGCTGAGAAGGGCTTGCATTTGCTGTGTTTCTGATTTCTAAGATAATTACCAGTAGTACATAGGCAGACACTATATACTACCTTAAATTATTTAGTTGGCCAAGTCTAGTGATTCTTAACTAGCCCAAAACAGACTGTATTGCTTGTAGTGATTGCCTGCATGCTTCTTCTTATTTTACCTTTTTTTGGCCTTATATTCTCCTGTTGCTTAATAGCTTTGCAAGCTTTTCATGTCTTTTTGAATTTGGTTTTTAAAATTTTTGACTGTTTCTCTAAGCAAATTGTTTGCCCCTTTCAAGCTTAGTCAGACAAAGTGAACTTTGTCAGCTAACCCAGTGCTGCCACCCACTCATAAATGAATGGAATATTTTGATAAATAATTTTTTATACTGTATTATTTTTCTTCATATGAAAGAAAAGGAACTGAAGTTTTTAACTGAAGTTTTCCATGTTTTCTTTCTAGTTCATTGTTCTGACTTTCTGCTGCTGCTGAAATCATTGGGTCTGTATTGCTTCTCAGTCCTAGCACCACCTGGAACCGTTGTTGCCCAAGGAAACCACGAGCCACCATTGTCTCATACACAGAAATATGTACAGCAGAGGTCAGCCAGGCAGAGAGAAAGTGACAGGTAGGGTGGCAGTCACCTGTCAGGTCTTTCTCACTGCCTGCTGAGATGGGAACACCGTGCCAAAGATGCACAATCCATTTCAGAAATCAGGTTTCTGCTGATTATTTATAAACATTTATAAATTATATTTCATAGCAGTAAAACAAAAGAAGCAATTTTCCCTTCCTAACTAGATTTTGCGGAATTAAATAATACTTTCCATCATTTCTGATTCAAACAAAAGCACAACAACTGAAATCTGGCAAATCTTTAAGAAAATAAATGTACCAAGCCTCTAAGAGAAAGGTAATATCATACTTTGTCCTGACATTTACCTTAGATGGACATACGGTTTATAAAGATGCAGTTTGGAAGCACAGCACCAAAAGCCCCACAGACAATCTCAGTCAGGATATATTTTTCACATTGTTCTGCTGGAGTCACTGTAAATGTCCATTCCCAGCTTAACTGCACAGTCCAACCTGCCTCACCTTTGACAGGTTGGCTGCTTAAAATTCTGCCTGTGTCTCTCTGCCTCCCACATTCCAGTATGAAATAATGTATTTGCTCTTTTTGAATGTTTCTCTAAAACCTCACTTGCAGAAATGACAAATACATTGCTAATGGCACAGCTCTTTGGTTCTAAATTACCAGTAATTAAAGCTGAAAGGAATGTTACAAAACAAATCTTCCAGTGTGATTAGCAGCTCCATTTGACAGTACTTCCCTAGAAATGTCAACTGCTGCAATATTGACAAGGTACACTTGAAAAGAAAAAATAAAACCCAGCATGAGAGAAACTGCAGGCCAGGAGCAGCAGACGGAGGCACCGGGGTGCTCTGGGACACTGGGAGTGAGAAGGGGACAACAGCTGGATCCTTCTGGGCCCATTCTCTTGGAACAGAGACCTGAGACCCAAGTGCAGATGGATTCTTCACAGCAAGGACAGGGTACATACCCCCTGCTGCCTGCAGAGCTACACCCCAGGTACACCAAGAATGTACAGTCCTGGTGCTGCCATGGAATGCGGATTTGTCCCAGTTACACTGAAATTTAGAGGAAAGTTTAACTGCACTGTACGTGTGCCACATACTGGCTGCAGAACAGGAATTTTATTTTACTGTAATTAAAGTTTATGAAAGGACAACATGGAATCAGCCTCCAATGTCTCACAGAATCATAGAACAGCCTGGGTTGAGAGGGACCTTAAAGCTCATCCCATCCCACCCCTGCCATGGGCAGGGACACCTCCCACTGTCCCAGGCTGCTCCCAGCCCCAATGTCCAGCCTGGCCTTGGGCACTGCCAGGGATCCAGGGGCAGCCCCAGCTGCTCTGGGCACCCTGTGCCAGGGCCTCCCCTCCCTCCCAGGGAGTAGTTTCTTCCTAATATCTAATCTTAACTTACTCTCTTTCAATTTGAAGCCATTCCTCCTTGTCCTGTCACTACATGCTCTTGTAAAAAGTCCAGGAGTTCTGAGGAGAGGTCAGGAAAGAGGAATTACCTGGGACCACAGAGCAGTGGAAATGTTCTAGGCAGGCAAAATGGCCAAGAAAAACCACATAAAGTAAGAATTTGCCTACAAAGCAAAAATCCAGCCCAGAAGCCCAGAAGTGCCGTAGATGTAATTATGGTACAGAGTAACAAAAGTGGATAAAATTGAAAATACGTGTTCGTTGCACAGACTAAATGTGCTGCTGTGTGATTCTGGCTGCTGGTTTTGTGAATGAGAATTTCTACAGAGCTTCTGCAGGACTGTGTCCCTGTCAAACCAGCAAGCATCCCCTGTGCCCTAACCCATCCCTCCGACTGCTGTCAGCACACGCTGGTGACAGGAGCGCTCGGCTTTGGGGGTTTAGCAAACTGAATGTATTCCCATAATCTAAACCCAAAAGTTTGCTAAGCAAGATACAATTACCAGAACACCTTTTCATCATGCCATGAGTCACAAATTAGAAAATCACTTCAAATAATCATAAATTACAAACGCAGAAATGGAAGAGTGCGTTATTAGCAAGCAGAAATGGCTTTGAAAATGCACCTTGTAAAGGACTATTTGGGAATACAATTAGATTTAAAATAGTTTGTTACGAAGAAACTGAATCTATTTTTAAACAGAAATGATCAAAATGAGTCACAGATGAATTCACTATTGGAAAAATGCAATCTGTATTTATCTTGCTGAAAGCCACCAAGGTTTGAGTGCTCTGATCCAAATGCAGTGGGGGAGTTGCCCAGGCCAGCAGCTGCAGCTCTGGCTGCACTGGCCTGCCTGGGGGGCAAACTGGCACTCCGCTTTTCAGCATCCCTTACAAATTCAGTCACTTCAGTTTTAAACCACAGCACCTCCTGAGAAGCTTCACTCTAGAGCTGTTCCTAAATCACCCACAGTTCTAAAGAACTCTTGGGTAGAAGCAGACACAAAATTCTCTGGTGCCTGGGCTTTCTTCAGTGGGCTGAAGAGTTGATAACTGTATTCTCACCCCCTTTTACAGCAGGGGAGACTGAGGCCTGGGCAGTGAACTTTTCATCTTTGCTATTTAATGACAATTCTACATGACTCAGGTGAACCAGACTTAGGAACAGTCACAGGTGAATAACGAAAGTGCTTTGTCACTGTTCAGACTTCTGCTCCCCTTCCAAAGGTGTCACGTTCATTGAACAGGTGACTTTTAACAACAACAGAAAGTGAAAGTTCAGTCAGCAAAGGTGAACACTGAGAATTCATCATGCCCAAGACTAACAGCTGAGGCAGAATTATCATGGATCAGCCTCCTAACTGACCTCAGCTGACCTCAGAGATTTCTGATTGGTATTGATGGTGCCAGTGTCATAAAACTGGTGTTGTACTCACTAGAACAGAAGACAGCAATGCAGGGCAGTTGCTCTGAGTTAGTGCTGCCACTGCACCTTTATCTCCTGCTCTGTCCCTGCACCCAGGTGGTTCTGATGGCAGGTGTACAGCCTGGGGAGCAATGCAGAACGGAGGAGGAGGAGTGGGCTGGAAATTAGGTCGTGAAACATGTATTTTACAGAAAAAGCTGTCTTGTGAAAACATGAGTGTTTTGTAAAAATATACTATATTTTGGCAACACCTCCCTATGTCATAGGCACAGTTCCAGGTGTTCTCCCAGGTACCAGGTGGACTGCCTGGTAATGTCCCAGGTCCCTGTGACTGCAGAATGTGATGTGGGCTGCCTTAGAAGCCCTGACAGGCACAGCTCCACCACAAGGAAATCCCCTTAGTGATGTGGATTGGGGCAAATCCTTGCATTCCATCTCCTGTAGCCAAGGTTCGGACCCCTGTGCTGATCCAGGTCTGACCCTGTCCCGTGTGGGAGGAGTTGAGTCTGACCCAGCTCTGGGGCAGAGGGCCAGGGCTGTGCACAGCGTGCTGTGAATACACCCGTGTATGTGTCGGGGCGGTGGCTGTGCTGTGGCACTGCCCGGCAGTGCCACACACCCTCGAGGGGCTCTGCCGAGGGAACAGAGCGGCCACAGCAGCGCTTTCAGGAGGACAGCAGCACCCTGGCCCAACCAGCCTGCCAGCCTCACCCGGGTCCCTGTGACTGCTAAAAACACCAGGAGGATGCGTGAGAGGGGCCAAGGCAAACCCTGCTGACCACCCTGGCAGCGTGGGCCGGCTGGGACGGGCACCTCTGCACAGCCAGGTACGGCTGTGCCCGAGCACACGCACAGCTCGGGAAGCATCAGTGCCTCCAGCCATCTGTCACCGCCGTGCTGCTGCCCAAAAGCCTGCCCTGAATTCCTGCAGTGCTCCATAACCATTGCTGTGGCCTGAACAAAGCCTCCGGCACAGCAGGAGCAGTGGCATCCTTTTTTAGAGCTATCACCCACAGAGCCAGCAGAGATGGGTAAATGCCACATATGGCAGGAATCCCCTCGTCCTGGTAACAGCCTGGGAAACCTGCAACGATCAAAGTATTACAGTCAAGAAATGCAGACCTAGGATCTGGCCAGAAAAGAGCATTGCATGAAACCAGTTTCACTGCAGGAAGGCAGCAGGCCCGTGGCTCGTTCTGCTCTGAGAGATACAAAGATACTTTCATAGCCAAATAATATTTTTTTGATTTGTCACTGCTCAGCTTGGGAAAAATAGAACCGAGTTATTCCAGGAACAGGCTGCTCATGTGAAACAGGAATGGAGTGTCTGATGTCCTGTCCTTCCCCTGCCTGGGCTACTGGTCATTCCACTCTGGCAGCCGGATGGGCAACAGCGGGGCTGCGGAGGCCACCACGTCCAGCTCCAGCCCGAGGCCACCTCCCTCCTCCCTGATGTGCTTTGATTCCCTGTTCAAAGCTCTCCTTCAAATGATCCTTCTAGGAGACAGACGCCCCAGGAAAGAGCCCTGCCTCAGGATGCTGCAGGAGCAGCTGGCACAGCGGAGCTGGGAGCGTGGAGCCGTGTCCTGAGCCACGGCCGGGTCCTCCCCGCGCAGGAGCCGCAGTCACCGCACAGCTCTGCTCACCCGCTGGCACAGAACCCGCGGGCACCAGGACAGGAATGGCTTCCCAGTGCCAGAGGGCAGGGCTGGATGGGATATTGGGCAGGAATTGTTCCCTGTGAGGGTGGGCAGGCCCTGGCACAGGGTGCCCAGAGCAGCTGTGGCTGCCCCTGGATCCCTGGCAGTGCCCAAGGCCAGGCTGGACATTGGGGCTGGGAGCAGCCTGGGACAGTGGGAGGTGTCCCTGCCATGGCAGGGGTGGCACTGGGTGGGCTTTGAGGTCCCTTCCAGCCCAAACCAGGCTGGGATTCTGTCACTATAAATAACATAAGTAATTTTCCCCCCTCTCTCGTAACGCATGCTTGCAATAAATTAATCTCATTCTTTAGATAAATATCAAAGTATTTTAAGGTCTAACCACAGAATTCAACACTGAGAGACAAAAAAGTCTTTGACATCTTCAAACCAGAAGTGACCACTCACCAAGCTCTGTGGGAGCTCGTTTACAGGATTCCTTTCCAAAAGCAGAGTTTTCAATTGCCTCTTCAATAAAACAGAAAAGAGCAGCAACTGTAAAAGCAAAGTTCACTGAATTAAACAAAAAAACAAGAATATTTTTCCTCCTTAATTTTTTTTCCTGCTATTGTTTCCTTCAACAGAAAGGAATAGGAAAGGCACACAAGACAAATGCAGATTTCTCCATCATTAACATCAGTGCTGGAAAACAACACACCCCAAAGCTTTCCAGCACGACAATCTGAAGTTTGCATTTATGCCCATTCATTATACACTGCTCCAATATTTAGTATTTGATCTTCGCAAATCCTACTTATCACTTTAAAGTCTGATGCTGACTGTCCCCATTATAAACACAGCATTTGCTGTTGTTTATAATTTTGCTGAGCTTTAGCTCTTTGGGTGGCTGAGTGCCTTCTTCCAGCTAAATCTGAGCTAAAGCTGCTCAGCCATTTTTGATAATAAGATTAGAAAGAAATATTCCCTGTTTTTATTTAATTTCATCAACTTCCTTTTTTGAAAAATTCTGGCGTTCCTGTTCTGGGAAGCAGCCTGGAAGCTTTGCATGAGGCACAGAAGTCATTCATGTCACATATAAGATAATATTTTTTGATCTATCTGAAAGCCTGTTAACATTTAGTCAAACCCTAAGCTTCTGAAAAATGTCAGCATGTCCAGGCTCAGAAAACAGTTGTTGTTGTTCAGCTGTAGAATGCTCAGGGTTGCTGTGTGTGCTTCTGTTAGGAGCATCTCCTCTGGGCTCCCACGTGCTCGGGGTACAGGCACACTTCACCCCAGCACAAGGAGGGTGACTGTCCCCCTGCACCCACAGCCACGAAACAGAGACTAGGCACACACCAGGTTTGACTATTTCCTCATTTTCCACTGCTTCCATTTAACCATTTCAATAATATTCCTCTAAACGCTTTTATATCCAGCAGCAGATCAGCTCAAATGAAACTCTCTAGACAAAGGGCTGGTTTTATTTCCTAGCATTGCAATTTGACTTGTTTACTGTTAAAACTCAACAAAACAAACACTAAGGAAGCTTGGTAGTTTCAGTCATAATATTTCATTACCTCTAGGAAGGAGAAACAAACATTTTGGCAGCTGTTCAACACCAGATTAACATTTGTGGCAATATTTTAAGACATTTCAATTCAGTCAAAGCCTGAAAGCACTGTGTTCACATTCACATTTTGAAGTGGGGAATTCAGTGGCTTTTAAAGCAAAAAAAGGAGGGAAAGGATACCCACAGAATTTCCAAATAGCTTAGAATACAGCTTGTGCACCACCATGTAATAAGGACAAAATGCAACTGAGGAATATTCAGTGGATATTTCTGATGGACATTTCCTAAAAGCTGAGCTGCTGGTTGAAGTCACTGGAAAAACACAAACAAGATAAAGTACAGCACATGAAGGGACTAATAACTGACATTTTGAGGAAGTTTTGAGGAAGATGCATACAAAGAATGTCAGTCAGAAAGGATTTCAACCCCTCATACAATGACGATCATACAACTTACAAACCATATCAAAATACTATCAGTCCTGTCCAATTTAAAAATTGGACATGAGAGCTGCATTTCAAAACCTTGATATTTTCCAGCTATTTTTAGAGACATAACCTTCATTTGCTGCATTTGTCTAATCACGAGTAGAGTATGTAATGATTGACGAACAAGAGCTCTTAAAATACCTTTAAGCACCTTGTTTCAGTCACAAGACAGAATCATAGAACAGAAAGGTTTGGGTTGGAAGGGACCTTAGAGATCACCATTCCACCATTCCTGGGCAGGGACACCTCCCACTGTCCCAGGCTGCTCCCAGCCCCAATGTCCAGCCTGGCCTTGGGCACTGCCAGGGATCCAGGGGCAGCCACAGCTGCTCTGGGCACCCTGTGCCAGGGCTTCTCCACGCTCACAGAGAGGAATGTCCATGAAGAATTTCCCCACAGGCGCCATCATATTGTTGTTTGGGTTTTGCTTGTTTTTTGCCTTTTTTTTTCTTTTACTTTGGATAATGCTGTAGCATCTACTGACCAAGGGCTGCCTCCTTTTCCTCCTCAACATTCTCACAGAAATGTTTATTTTAGTACCACTACTTCCAGCAAGCTGGTCTGTGCCGGTCTCTTATTTCCTTACAGTAAAAAAATACTTTCTTTGTTCCAGTTAATTACCACATATTGGGACTTCTTGTCTTCCAAGAAGCTTGCTTCTGGAGCAAGAAGCAAGGAGTTGTCCAAGGACATTAACAAACCTGGTGAGAAGTTAGTTTTGGTGGTCATGGCAAGGTGAGAGCAACAGTCACTTCTCAGAGTGATGCCATCATTGTGGTGAACCTTCCTCCTTGCACACTTCATCTGAAGAGACGGACAATTAATCCTCCCAACAGGTGATAAATACCTTGTCAGACAACCATCAAAAGCAGATTAATGGGTGACTCTCCCTGACAGAGCTGTCCTTCACTGTCACTGAGGAGAGACACGAGGTTTGTAACTGTGGGTCCACATTTCCACTTCCCCTACGACACCATCAAAATAGTCACCAAGTGAAAATGGTACAAATCTCACATGAAAAAAGCAACAGGTCTTACATTTCTGATGTTAAAAGTGTTTAGAGATTCACCCTATAATATCAGTTGGACCTTTCAGTTCATCTGAGCCTCAGCTAACAACATTAAGCTTATCTACCATTCCCCTGCACCAAAGTCAGCACCAAAAAAAAGCATCTCAAAGTCTGACTGTTGCAATGAAATTACAGTCAGGCAAGTGGAAGATAAATACAATTGTTATTAAATTGCCTGTGTGAGCAGTGATCTTACATGTGGCAACCAATTGCATGGGGAAGCTTTAATCCTTTTAGACTGGCGAACCAGCCAAAGCAGATCTGGCAGCTTCTGAAATAAATTGTCAGGATTTGTTGATCGGACATTTTCTTCCAGATGCCAGTTCTGAGAGAGAAAAACACAAACATGTTTTAAACCCAGAAAGAGGAGCTGGTATTCCTTGGTATGTAAAATGTCACATGTGAACACTGTAAGAGGATATATGTTTCTGTGGGAAGAACACTAAAGGGCATTAAAGAATGCACAGCTACATCAATAGCACATAGAAGTGATTTATTCAAGGATTTTTTAAAATAAAAACCAAAATCCAGGAATTCTAGACCATAGCTAAGAATCTGTAGGTTGCCCAGAGAAGCTGTGGCTGCCCCATCCCTGGGAGTGTCCAAGGACGGGGGCTTGGAGCAACCTGGGATAGTGGAAGGTGTCCCTGCCCACGGCAGGGGGTGGGATGGGATGAGCTTTGATGTCCACCCAACCCAAACCATCCTGTGACTGCCTGAAACACTGAATACAGGGGTGCAAATCAGTCTGGAACTTTAAATCAGGGTCACACCTGCTTGTCTGCTCCTTGAGATCTGTCCCCTGTGCATGGGAGAGCAGTTAACACCCTCACATGGGGCACACTTGGGAGTGTAGGAACCATCCCACGGCAAAACAGACAGCTTAGTAAATAAATTTTTGGGCAAACAGTAAACATGCTGTTAGATCCCATGCGTGTGCAGCTGGAAACTGAACACCTCACACAGCCGGGGATGCTGCCCCCACTGCTACCACCTTGGCTCACTGGATCAATCCCCCTGTTTAGGAACTTCTGGACTCCATGGGCTACCCAGACAGGAGCCTGCTGTGTGGTAGAGCATCTGGGACCTTGAAAAGTTGCATTTTACAGGAAACCTCGGAGTTCTTAAAGACCCCACCGTGTTGTCCTGCAGGGACACATCATGCTGCTGTTTCACGGGAACAGTTGGCTCCAGTGCACAACTAAATTGGCCTAAATCTTCACGGGTTTTTTGTGGGTCTTTTTGTTGGGGGCACAAGCTCTTGAAAAATCCCCTTACCCGGACTGAATGAGGCAAAGGACCTGTTCCTCAGCATGGATGCATCTCCCCTTTGAATGGACAGCTGCTACTAAATAGGCTATTACCTGATTTTGAGAAAAAGCAGGTATGATTAGTCATTGTATCATGCTTTTCCTGGAACAGATTTTCTTGGAGGCTACTTAGGTAATTAAATCCTAATTACAAGCAGTATTTGTAAACCAGAGGGCAACATTCATGGCAATTACAAATGGATCAATGGCAAGGAAGTGCTGGAAGAAGATTTGCTTTGTATTTGTTTACATGGAACAAAAAATATTTGAGGTTAATTTTATTTAAGGTTACATAAGAAAATACATTAGGATTGAAAGCAATGACATCATTCCATTAATTAAAGCAGGGATTATTTCATCTAGTTTTGATCTCGGCATTGTGTTTAGAATTTTATAGCACAACAGTGATGGAGAAACAAGTTCACTGACATTTCAGGAAGAGAAAGTGGATTGGGAATGATCAATAACTTAGGTAAATCATCTTAAAGCAGGACTTCCAATGTTCCTTTTTCAAATCTAGTTGTCCAGTTCACCCTCCTCACTGAAGCCTGAGTTCTCTGTGGCATCAGCACAGTAACACAACACCATTCCTTTAACATGACACTGTCTAAGAAGATTTTATCCTAATGAGGCAGAAAGAAATAGTAGATCATAAGTCAATAAATACATCCCTCCGTAGCTTCATTTGACTTTCAGCAAGCCACAGTGACGAGCTCCAGTCCCAAAGCAGCAGCCAGAACTAAATGACTGAATTCTCAGAATGCATCTTATTAAACCATAGCAGCATATGTTCTTAATTTCTTAGTAAAACATTTGGTCAATCTAAATAAATGAATGACACAAGGAGAAAAGCAAACAGACATGTGAATGAAAAGAAAAACAACAACAACTTAAAGGAGACAGAAGTCACCAAAAAATTAAAGGGCTGAATTGCTCAAATAGTACCAGAAATAAAATCACTCTTTCACAGGATTAGGCAAGAGAAAGCATTACAGCATAGAGAAAATTAAGCAGGATATATATTTGATACTGTAAAAGGCTAAACCAAAACAAGCAACTGGAGTAGCTGCACTTACCTCACCAGCGTGGGAGGCGGGAGTTTGGCAGGGAGGGAGGCAGCATTTTTATCACAGTTGGGTTTCAAGCACCTGCTGGTAAAGGCCCTGTGATGCCCCTGGAACTGCTGCTGGCACCTGTGGGATTGGCAGAAGCCTTGAACTGCTCTGAAAGGTGCAAGCCTGACCCTGCCAGGATGTTCCAACCTTGACTTCAATGCTGCATGAGCACTGTTCCTGCTTCCTGTGGGCCACTGCAGGTGATCACAGAATCAGGAAATGGTTTGGGTTGGGAGGGACCCCAAAGCCCACCCAGTGCCACCCCTGCCATGGCAGGGACACCTCCCACTGTCCCAGGCTGCTCCCAGCCCCAATGTCCAGCCTGGCCTTGGGCACTGCCAGGGATCCAGGGGCAGCCACAGCTGCTCTGGGCACCCTGTGCCAGGGCCTGCCCACCCTCCCAGGGAACAATTCCTTCCCAATATCCCATCCAGCCCTGCCCTCTGGCAGTGGGAAGCCATTCCCTGTGTCCTGTCCCTCCATCCCTTGTCCCCAGTCCCTCTCCAGCTCTCCTGGAGCCCCTTTGGGTCCTGCAAGGGGCTCTGAGCTCTCCCTGGATCCNATTCCCTGCTGCCCGTGCTAGGGGACCAGCCCAGCACATGGAGGGGTTCTGGGTTGCCAGGGAATGTGTCTGGAGCATGTCCAGCACCCTCATGTCCTTCCCAGGGCTGCTCACCATCAGCCTGTGTCTGGCCCTGGGAGTGCCCTGACCCAGGTGCAGTGCTTCGTGCTTGGCCTTGCTGAACTCCATGAGGTTCCCACAGCCCCGCCTCTCCAGCCTGTCCAGGTCCCTCTGGATGCCCCATCCCTTCCCAGAGCCTGGCCCCACCACCCAGGCCAGTGTCTCCCCCTGGCCATGTCTCTGAGACACTACTCAGTGCCGGTCCCAGCCCCGGCCCCGAGGATTCTGCTCCTCACTGGGTTCCACTTGGACACAGAGGCCTCGATCACAGCTCTTGGTGTGCGACCATCCAGCCAATTCCATATCCACTGCGTGGTCCATCCATCAAATCCCTGTCTTCCAACAGGATTTAGTTAACTGTGGTGATGTTAAAAGACTTTGAAAAGCTGGCTCAGAGTCATTACTATTAGCATCTTTAAAAATAGAATTGGCAGTATTTACAGAAACACTAATGATAGGAAAATATGTGAAATTTCCCTCTTATGTAATGTTTATTGAAAGAATTATGTGTTCTGTTAGAGGCACTTTTAAAAATAAACATAGACTTTTCTCTGTAGGCTTTCTTCTTGATGAAGAAGGCATGTGAATTTTGGGAATCACAGTAATATTCCTTTCATCATCTTAAACATGTTGCAATTACAGCCATTATATTCAGGATAGGGCTTTTTAAGGAATTTAATATCATGGTATCTTGCCCCCCTTGTTTCTATGCCCAAATTAGGAGTTTCTCACAATATTTGCCTCCTTTGCAGTTTTGTGATAATTGGTGGTATTTTTGTTTAGAAACCGCTTCATCAGCTCCCTGAGACCAGATAACCATGAAGAACATAATGCTGCTTCAGGCAGTTCTGCTTCTATTTACACTGGTTTTGTTCAGGATAACTTCGCTGATACCAGGGAACCTGGTCCTGATTTACAGCAATGAAAGGAGAAAATTGTCATCATTCTGTGCCACCAGAAACACGACAGAATGGGAACTGTAATAGCTCCCAGTAGGGTACAGCATAACGAGGTAAACTCCAGGATATGTGGTGCTTAATTGAAATGTGAGATTAACAGTACAAGTTCAAATATTATCTTCAGTTTCCCTCATACTAATTTTGACACGATATAAAATACACAGCTCACAGTGCTTGGGAATGAGAACGATCAGTCATTCT
The DNA here is from genome assembly GCA_013400235.1 of Oriolus oriolus. Classification (NCBI taxonomy): domain Eukaryota; kingdom Metazoa; phylum Chordata; class Aves; order Passeriformes; family Corvidae; genus Oriolus; species Oriolus oriolus. Next base: position 431,172 of record VXBT01010029.1, read on the forward strand.
TCAAAGAAGACTCATTCACTTGCAGAATGGAGGCATTTGAGAAAAGTGGAATGAAATAATAACTGATACAAATACTTTGATTAAAATATTAATCCAGGAATTTAATAAAGATTTTATTTGGCTTTATCACGTCTCCCAGTGAAATGAACGTACATTGACTTTGCCCATTGAATGTCAGTGGATTTTGATGGGGGTTCTGACTGGACAGAGAGTGAGTTTGGCTCAGCATATGCAGGCTGGAGATCATTTCATGGCTGGCGAAGTGAAAGAAAACTCTAATCTCTTTAAATCTGTGCGAAAAGAGTGAATACACAAAAGTAAACGTGGATGGGAAAAGACAAGCTTTTCCAAAAGTCCGAGTGGTGGCTGCCCCTTTGCCAGGCTCTGCTCTCAGCCAGCTGAAGCCCCACGGTGCCAGCTCGCCTGCCCAGGGCTGCAGCAGGGCTGCCACGGCCCCGGACCTGCGGGCTGGTCAGCAGCCACTGTCCTGGCCAGCCACCTTCCAGCACCGTGAGCCTTGCAGCACTCCAGGTGTGGATCCAGCCCTGCAGGGGAGCAGGAGCTCCCAGCCTGGAGCCCCTGCAGCACCTGGTACAGGGCAGTGCCCTCAGGCAGGCTGGGCTGGGGCACGGCACACTGCTCACCACAGCAGGTCTGCTTTCCCTAAGGGTTGTCTCCTGCTTTCCCTAGAAGGAACAGAACCTTCTCGCAGCTTTTTTGTCTTTTGTGATTTAAGCAAACCATCCAATCTGCTGTATGTTCCCAGTTGCCAGGACTGACAGACATGCATAGAGTATCCCCAGGACTTCCACTGGTAAAATGCCTGATTGTCTCTTTGTAAAATATAAAACACAAAAACAAGACTGGAAAACAAATACGAAAAACTGAAAAAAAGGAGTAATTAATTCTCAGAGTTTTCAAGGACAGCCTGTTCTCAATGACCCCTTTGGCCACCCAGATTGCACGTTTGCCCCTTAGAGGTGCAGTCAGAGCTACAGCCAAAGATGTTTGAGGAATAAATTACTGTGAAAGTCAGCTTTTATTTAAACTCCCTCATTTCAAACACAAAGCGGTTCTCTGTTTCCCTGGAGACCGGGATATGTAAGAAGGCAGAATTTTCTCTCCATTTCCCTTTCCTACACTGGACCACTGTAGAGCAGGTTTTGGATTTTCCTTTTTCCCTCCTGCAGGACTGGCATTAATTATGACTGGTCATTTTGCTCAGGTGACTTTAGTTGTGCCACTGAGATGAGTGACCTGTGCTGAGACTCCCGACATGCAGGTGTTGCTGAGGGGATCGACATCTTACACTGTATGTTCCTCACTGGGTTTAAAATTGGTGTCAAACACAAGTGCCCAATGAACAGAAAGGGAGACACTTATCAAGCTCTTGAAGTAGAAAATTATTACAGTTAAAATGAATATAGTTCTGCTACAGAAATAATGCAGCACTAAAAATAAAAAACAAATCAACTTACAGGATCTTTTATTTGTCTCCTATTTGACTCCTCTATAGGAAGGTAAAACCACTTGCTACTCTGCTCAACGAAGAATAAATGGAACAAACCCTGTGTAGCACTGTCTGCCTCTGCACAGGGGAAGGAATTACAAGATGGAGTGAAACAAAACCCCCTCTGGCATGAGGACAAACACATCCTTATGTCCCAATCCTGTTCCTATACTACATCTTGAAAATTTATTAGGAAAAGACTCTGACTCTGTGCTCTGGATTTCATTGTCCAAATATTAGTGGAGAATGAGAAAGAAGTGACAACTGACTGAAGCAGTTTAATGGCATCTTTCATACTTTTCCTACAGAATGTAAAGGCCGGAGAAAGGAAGGAGGAAAGCTGATAGCTCAGAGATTCACAGTGTATTTAAACACAAACCTATCCCTAAACAAAGCTAATATTACTGTCTTGTATAAGTGTTCTATCTTTTTATTTGAGAGCAAATTCTTTCTGATTTTTCAAAGAAATATTCTTTGAGAACTATTCTTCGCCTTTGGAAAACTGTTCTTAAATGATACCCTTCCACTGTAATCCTTTTACAACTTCCAGGCTCTTTGAAATAATGATTGCCTCCTCGCACACATTCTGTGAGGAGCACAATAACTGACGTATCCATTTCAAAACATGCTGCGAAAGAAAACAGCATCAATTTTAAATGAAAACTTGGGAAACAGCATCTCAGGAACCATGAAAGCGCTGCTGGTGTAACAGCTGTGGTCTACTGGCTCAAGGGCTCTCCCTCGCCATGACATTTCTGATGTGCTCTGCTGGCACTGAGTTATTTCTGAGAGATGCTTTTCATCAGCCATCCCACAAGAGATTCCAGTTCAGCAAGCCATGAAAACCAAAGTCACGAGCATGTTCCAGCTCAACACTCTCATGAGCTTTAGCAAGACCAAGTGCTGGTGCTATGCCTGGATTGGGGCAACCCCTGGTATCAGTCCAGGCTGGGGTGTGAACAGGTCGAGAGCAGCCCTGGGAGAAGGACCTGGGGTGCTGGTGGGTGAGAGCTGGCCATGCCCCAGCTGTGTGTGCCAGGAGCCAGAGCCCCGTGTGCTGGGCTGATCCCCCAGCGTGGGCAGCAGGGGAGGGGGGGATTCTGCCCCGCTCAGGTGAGACCCCACCTGCGGAGCTGCCACCAGCCCTGGGGCCACCAGCACATCGGCCTTTTGGAGCAAATCCAGAGGAGGCCATGGAGATGGTTTGAGGGATGGAGCACCCGTCCCATGAGGAAAGGCTGAGAGAGTTGGGATTGGCCAGCATGGAAAATAAAACCTTTGTGCAGCAATCGCAGCAATTCAGTGCCTGGAGGGGGCCTACGAGAAGGATGGAGAGAGACTATTTACAAGTGCTTTGAACGACAGGAGAAGGGGGAATGGCTTCTAGTGACTTCCGATATGGGTAGTGAGCCCTAGGGACCGCCGCAAGATGAGCGGTGTGCGCTGGCACAGATAGCGCCGAGCGCCGGGGAACGGCTGGGCTGCTCCACAGCCCGGCAGCTCATCCTGCCGGTGCGAGCTTTGCGTACGAGATTAAAAATAACGGGGCTGCTGCGGGAGCCGCTGCGGTGAGAGCGCCGGAGGGAGCGGAGCGGCGGGGCCGGCGCAGGGACACCGGGCCGGGCGGGGCTCAGCGCAGGGAGCTGCGGGGGCCGGGCTCCGCCACCGCGCCCCACGGCCCCGGCCCGGCCCTCCCCGGTCCCGCCCTCGGTCCCGCTCCGCCCGGCCACCCCCC
>VXBT01010029.1:444734-459484 GCA_013400235.1 Oriolus oriolus
TGAGTGTGCCTGCCTCACCCCGCCGACAGGCGCTGCCCATCGGCTCGTCCCGGCCTTTCTGGAGTAACTCAGCAGTGCTGAGCCTTAGGTACAGCTGTACAGACAGCACAGGCAGGAGTTCTGGGGGGAGCTGAAGGGCGAAGGGGCGCTCACGCCGGGGTGCTGGCTGTGGCACTGTACGGTGCTGCTCAGATATCCTGGCTGGCCGAGGCTCTCCGTCCTCTGCCTGCAGCTCCCTCAGGAGCCAGGCCCACGGGCCGTGTGGCAGCTGCCTCAGCCTGCCAGTTCCTGCTCGAGCACCAGCACTGCGGCTTTGCCTGGTCCCTGGGCAGTGCCCTCGAAAGCAGGGACAGCCCAGCAGCCCTGTGGCCGCTCTGGTGCGGCGAGTGCGGGGTGAGGCGAGCGTGGGCACCGGGGGCACTGGCAGCTGCTGCTGCTCTGCTCCACTGGGTTTTATTCTGTGTTAAATGCCACAGCAGGAGCATCGCAAGCAGGTGTCAAAACAAGCACAGCTGCAGCGAGGCAAACTTAGGGATTGATTAATGAATAGTTTCAGCCTGTTGTGTGTTTCTCTACATGGCTTTCTGATGTAAAGATCAATCTGTGAGTATATTTAAAAAATAGCAGGTTTCTTTTAACCAGAACAAATTGCTTGTGTTTATCAAAAGGCTGAGTAACATCAACAAACAGTTCCATCTCTGCTTGCCCCTCAGCACTACTTGGGAAATTATTTTAGTTAGTGCTTCTTCTGGCCTTGGTTTGGATTTTTCCATGCTCTTAGCTTGGCATCTCCAAAGGCACCCCTGCCTCCCCCGCTGCTCTCTCTAGAGGCCACTCTCCTCCTCCTGCTCTCTGTGCTGAAGTGGGGTTTTTCCATTTCCAGCTCTTCTCTCGCTCTCTTGCCAGGGCTGCACAGGGGTTATTCCCTGCGGGGTATCCCAGGGTGGATGGCAGTGGGCAGATGGGTGGCCCTGGTGCCCAGTGGTCGGTGTTGGTGGTGGGGACGCCGAGCTAACACAGCCCCAGGGATGTGCTTGGGCCCCACAAGCCACCCGTGCTCGGGCAGCAGCGCCCCGAGGTGCCGTGCAGTGTGAGGAGGGGGCTCTCCCAAGGGCCGGCTCTGCCCCCCTGCAGCCCCCCACGGTGCCTCCACAGCCAGAGGGGAGGGCAGTGCCCCTGCTCCACGTGCTGCTGCAAGACCTGGCTCCCCGCCTCCCCATGGCTGGGTTCTGTCAGGAGATGTTCTTTCCAGAGCAACTTGCACATCACTGTGCTCCAGAGAATTTCTTATCACAGAAGTAGGATGTCTGCTTTCCCCAGAGAATTTGAACTTGGTGAATAATTCTATTTGACATCTGCTGTGAATTTGGGTCTGCTCTCTTCTTGTGGGGTTGAAATGAACCCTGAGTGGTTATGGCCATCCATCCTGCAGGTGCCAGGTGGGTCAGCTCAGTCCCTGTGATGCTCAGGCACTTGGGTGCATCGGTGTGGTCTGACTGTGGAGTGAATCTGTTCTGACACCTCCAAAAGAAAGAACAGGCTTGTTGTTGACTACAGAGAGAACCAGAGGGGATCACTGCTCCTACCTGGGGTCAAGCAAAATACCTTCAGGTATTCACTACTCTCTTGTGGTTCTTTTTTCCTTCCCAGATTTACTGTCACTGCCAGCATGTGTGAGGGATACCCTCTCATTCATACTGCCTTGCTCCCAATTTTTCCTTCTTTGCCAAAAGAGCCTCTTCCATTGCCAGAACTGTGGGAAATGCCTGCCCAACTCAGTGCGTGCCAGAACACAGACCTGCATGTGGGGACGCTGGCGGGCCCAGAGACACCAAACCCCCTCTTGGTGCTGCCTTGCTGTTGGTGCTCACCACCCTTGGAGCCGGTGGCTCTCGGAGCCGGTGTCAGTGCTTAGTCTGAAGCCCTGGTGAGCTGCTTCCCCCATGTCTCCCCTCTTCAGCTGAGTTTGTCACAGGAGTGAGGGTCGGTGGAGAAGCAGCATTTCCAACGCCGTTAAAATGCTGCTGCAGCAGCTCTGCCGAGCACCACATCCACTGATCCCAGCCAAAGGTATTTTGGGAGCATGTCTGCTGCTCATGAGCCTCTGGGACAAAGATAGGACCATGTGCCTGAAATAGCACCCTGAAGCCTGCACACCCCACCAGTGGCTGCTCTTGAGAGGGAAATCCAGAGTTTGTTTTCAAGTCATCATCACTGTGTTGACAAGGCTGTCGTGAGGAAAACGGTCTCAACTGGGAATGTCTGAATTAACTCCAAGTGCAGTGTACACACACAGACAGTGCACACTGCTCACCGCCCAGTGCAGGTACAGAGAGGACTCCTTGCCTTTTGAAACAGGTATAGCACACAGAATCCCAGAATCATTTAGGGTAGAAAAGCCCTCCAGGACGATCAAGCCCAGGCCGTGCCCCATCCCCACCTTGTCGCCAGCCCAGAGCCCCGAGTGCCACCTCCAGCCCTTCCCTGGACACCTCCAGGAATGGGAACTCCAAACCTCCCTGGGCAGCCCCTGCCAAGGCCTGACCCCCCTTTCCATGGGGAAATTCCTGCTGATGTCCAGCCTGAGCTTCCCCTGGCACAGCCTGTTGAGCTGCCTGTTGAGGGAGAAAAGCTGCTGAGCCTTAACTGCCTGGTGAGGGAGACACGGGTTTCTGTTGTGGTTCAGTGCCTGCTCCCTTTTCAAGCTGTCTGCTGAGGGGCTCCTTCGGGCTCCTGGGTGTGAGGACGTCCGTGGCAGCGCTGGGTGCTCCAGGGCAGTGGATGTGCTGGGGGTGCTGTGCCCAGGGGCCCCTCCCTGCGGGCAGAGCGCGGCCGGTCTGCTCCCAGGCCATGGAGGGGTTCGTGGTGGAGGGTGTGCGTTCATTAACGTGCACATGTTAAAAACCACAACCCCAAACCAGACATCACTGTATTTTCATGGTGCCTATCCATCCAGGTGCCAAGAAATGAGCATAGCTGCCAGTTCAGCCCTTTTCCGGGAGATTTTTCCATTCTTTTTGATTTTCTTTTTGGTGCTCCATTGGTGTGAAATGCTGCAGCAGACACCATCCTTCAGTGCTGTAACTGCAGTGTGTGCAGCTGTGCTGGAGTGCTAGAAAACAAGGAAATGGCATTTCAAAATGAAATGTCTCTTCTGTTGCATCTCTTGCAGCTCAAAGGCAATAAGGCTGGTGCACAGTTTGATGTTTTGGTGTATTTTCCCAGCATTCTGGTAGTTGTCACCAGCCCCAGTGACATAGCAGGAGACACAAGACTGTCTTTCATGACCCATGATAAATTTGCTGGTGTGGCAAGTAGTAAAAGCTTCTTTTGATTGAAGACCAGAAGCAGCTGATGGTAGAAAATATTCTTGGGCCCTCTATGTTACAAAGAGTTCTTGTCCCAGGGCTGTTACATATTAAATCTGCAGGAAACTCCAGTGCTTCTGGATTGATTTGGGAAAAGCAGTGATGATCAGGAGACATAAAATAAATGATAGAATATATGATATCAAATAGAATGAGAGAGGCTGTTCCCCAAAAGACCTGTGTTTGTCTCAGACCTCTAAAATCCTCTCATGTAATTTAAAAAAAAAGGTAATGCTGAATTCTGTTTTGTTATCAACAGTTTTTAAGTTCTCCCTTAAAAATGCTCGCATGTGATCCACCACACACTGGTTGCTGCTGCAAGCCCAGCAATTTTGTCACAATACCTCGCTGTTGGTTGCTGCATAGAACACAAGGTTAAACAAGAAGTGGGCGGCTCCTTCTCCTCTCTGCCCTGAGCAGCCTTTGTGGCTCTCCTTGGGTGCACAGAAAAAATACACCAGGTCTGAGGGCTTCAGTTACCTGTGGTGACTGGGTTTAATGTGGCTCTTTCTTGGAAAAGTGTTCTTAATTAATAATAGTGCTGTTTTTTTCTATTAATTAACATTTTACATCTTCCAGATAGAGTATCAGGGCCTTCCCAAGTGTTGAGGCACTGAGGTTAGCCATGGTCTCTCTACGTCAAATGTCCCTGTAAGCCGTTTCCCAATCTTTTAATACAATGCCTTGTTGTTTTCCCTTCTCCCGGGTGGCTCCTTCTCTCCAGGACGCAGTAGTGCGGTTGCAGGAGGGTGGGATACTGTTTCAGCATGATAAAGTGCATTGGATTTCACGTTAGCAACTGGTGCATCTCTGCGATGACTCGTGCTGCTCGTTATTATCTGTATTTCCATGGCGACGGGGAGGTCTGGTCAGGCACCCGGGGCTGTGGTGGTGGCACGGGGGAGAGGGCCCGGTCCCCTCTGCCACCACGGCCCCAGCACCGCGGGGACAGGGCAGGGTCCCTTCTGCCACCGCGGGGAGAGGGCAGGGTCCCCTCTGCCACCGCGGGGACAGGGCAGGGTCCCTTCTGCCACCGCGGGGACAGGGCAGGGTCCCCTCTGCCACCGCGGGGACAGGGCAGGGTCCCCTCTGCCACCGCGGGGACAGGGCAGGGTCCCCTCTGCCACCACGGCCCCAGCACCACGGGGAGAGGGCTGGGCTCTCCCTTAGCAGAGCTCCAGCACCACTTTGCCCATCTTGTGTAAAGCTCCTGACTCATTTTGTTCTCATTTTCCCTGACCACACTGCAGCACTCCCTAACTTTCTGTGCCACACCTACTCCAAATGAGATCCCTGAGCCATGCTGGCCCTGTCTCCCTGTGTGGTCCTACCAGCACCTGCCAATGGGAGCCAGATGGGCAGGAACATCTCCTGCTTTCGTTGGTGTATGCCCTGACAAAGTGTGAGCGTCCCTATTGCTCCCTGAGCTCATCAGCCTGTGAGTGGTAATGCAACCTGACAACTCTTAAAAAACCCAACTGGAGAATCTGTTCTCCCGCAGTCTCGGGGCGCTGTTTTCCACAGGTTGGCTGTTGCTATATAAAGAAATAGTCTGTTGTTTCTAAATTTACCTTGTTAATGTCAGAGAGCATAAAGAAAAATAGCAACAATAAACTGGCATCTCGGGCAGGGAGTGGTGCAGGAGCAGGCAGTGGTGGCCGTGCCCAGCTGGCTGCGTGCTCTGTGTTTGCACCTCTCTCCGTTTCAGTACCCAAGGCTGTTGGGTCACCCATGTGTGAGCCTGTCTGCACCCCAGCACCCTGCTCTGGGTGCCTGGCAGCTGGCTCGGGCTTTGAGGAAAACACGACATTGTCAGAATTTTTAAAGGAAGAAGAAGGTGAGCAAAGCGGTGCTGAGGTTGCAGTGGGGCGTGGGATGTGGCCTTTCCACAGGCAGGCAGGAGCAGAGCTGTGTGCCAAGAGGGGAGCCACCCTCGAGTTTCATTAGCACACAAATTGTTGTCAATCTCCTTGGCCTTGGCAAAATCTGGGTACGGGCATCATTCTGCCCAGAGCTGTGGGTGTGTCTGACCAGTGCTCTGTATGTGTGACCAGAGAGCCTCTTCCCTGCCACCACCAGCAGCCTTCTCGCTGGGTGGGGAAAGGTCAGATCTGTAACTGCAGTCAAGAATAATCATTAAACGTAGGAAATTACCTATGGTGCCACAATTACAGGCATATTTGCAAAAGAAGTAATTCTTTTTTGTAGGATAGGGATGTAACATGGATGTACCTATCTGGACAGCTTCCCGTTATGGCCCCCAGGTGCCCCCAGCTTGTCTCACTCTGGTGTTTCTCACGAGGATCTGCCGTCGGGAGGGCAACTGGGGCTGTTCTGACTGACCCAAGATCAGATTTCCCATGTGTGACCTAAGTGGCAGCTCTGTTCCCCAGGTTTGTTTTTAAACCTTTTTGTGAAGCCCCACTGCTTGCAAGTTCTTTGTGTCTCAGCACGATGCAAATTCAGCACAAGGTTTGCTGCAAAGTAGGTCTTGACGCAGCAGCGTTCACCAGCACTGGGCTTGAGTAGAGCTGTGCAGTGTTGTCAGACCCATGCCCTACATACCTGACTGAATTCCCTCCTGCAGGTCTCTCTGGGGGGATGTTTGGTACATCAGGATGTGGTACGCCTCTGCCTGCAGGTGAACTCTTAATTGTTTTGTGGGCTCTGAGCACACAGAGGTGTTTGCCCGGGTGGTCCCAGCACTGCCCAGCAGCGATGCTCTTGCTTAGGCCATATTGGTTTGTCCTCGGTCATGAGTGTCCCTTTGGGTCACCAAGTCCTCTCTTCAGGCACGTGAGTGTCAAGGTGTTATAGCTGCCAGTTTGACTGATGAGATGGAAATGACCCGTTCGACTGTGGAGGGAGCACCTGCTGCTCTGGGCCGGGAGCCCCCAGGCTGTGCTGTGTCCCTGTGTTGGACTTGTGCTCCCCACATCTGGCACCAGGAGCAGGTGGGATGTCCTGGTAGGCACCCTTGCACCCAGCCCAGTGTGCTGGGACATGAACTAGGGGAAGAGACAGATGGAAGCAGAAAATGGTACCTGATTCTTCTGATGGAGCTTCTGCTTCTTTTAGACTGATCACTTAATGTTGTTTTAAACTCGTCCCTCTCTGTTGGTCCCTCTGACACCGAGGCTCTCCCAGTGCAGTGCCGTGGCTGCCCACTGCATATCAAACCTGTGTGTGTCCAGCCTTGGTGGTCCGAGTTGCCTTGGGTGGTGTTAAGGGATCAGTGTGCCCCCAGTAGGGAGACACACACAAATCCTCCATTTTTTCCTCTCTGGGAGCCCAGTGGCTGCCCTGGTGCAGCGTGACCAGCGGGTCAGCACCAGGGAGGTGTGTTTGGGGCCACACAGACCCAACAACCTGGCTGAGATCAGCTCCTAATTAAAGCACACTGTGTTTGAAGGGCAGCGAGATGCCACTGAGAGGTACTCTGCTGAGGCTGTTTGGGTGACACTAATTACTGGCAGTTAATTAAAAATTAGTTAAGAGGAGAGCTCTTTGAGGGACACTAGCGAGGGCACAGGGTGGGTTGTTGGGTCTGTCTGACCCCACGTGGCTCTGCCCCAGGGCTCTTCCATCCCCGATGGAACTCGAGATGTGCAAGAGGCGCCGGCAGCTGCTCCCAGCGCCCGGCCATCGTCACTCATCACCCAGCCCCGCCACCCCCTCTGCCTCCTTCCATCCGCCGCATCCACCACCCAACACTTGCATTTTTCCATTTCCACTGCAAATCTGTATCAGCAAATGAGCAAAATAAACGTTGCTTGTTTGTTTTGACAATTACAGTAGAGATTTAATTACACTCCTTCCTCGTATACTGCTGAATGTCATGTGGTGTGTTAGGCGTAAACAAAGATGCTCTGCTAACGTGAGATATGGTTATTAAAGACACACTGTCAGCCTGCAGCCTCATCTCTGAAACTGGTGTCAGCTGGAGCCCAGCTGCCAGCATCTGTATTCTCGGGTCCGTGTGCTGCGTGTGAGGAAGAGGCAGATGCTGAGCAGAGATGTCACCGAGAGTGACTGAGTGAGCTGTGGGGAAGTGAGCAAGGAAACAGAAAAATAAGAAAAGAGAGAAAACCATGTCTGTGTCTTCAATGATTTTGAGGCAGCAGCTTCAGGTATCATAGCAGGAATACAATATTTCAGTCTTTGAGTAAGTTCTCTGTTCAAAACAGTGGGGATCCTCAATTGCCATAATGAAAAGGGCCCGATTTTCCTGCTCATCACTTATTGCCTTTGAAGAATCTGTCTTAAAGCCTGAGCCTATTGTGTCATGTGAAAGCAGCTGTAGCATTGTCTGGCAATGGTAAATTGGCAATGACTTTGCATTTCATAATTAGTTAACAAGGAATCATTTACAATGCACACGTCTCTCAAACCCCATTGAAATGTGCAGCACACGTTTGACGTTATTAATTAAAAATAGGAACTTCAAACACTCTCTGGCAACAGCTCCTATTTCCCCTCATTCCACTGGGCCATTGACAGGGAAAAGGCTAGATTAAGGCAAGGGTTTGAAATTCTTTCTGAAAAATACTTTGGGACTCCAAGGTTATTCAGGAGGGCAGAAGAGACCATTGACTGTGTTTCAGATCCCTCCAGCCCTTATCCTTAAGCTCCCGAACAGGGCTCTGTGAGCTCCCCCCACTCCCAGTGAAGGTCAGTCTCTCAATTACATCTTGTCAGAAAACCTCTCAAAGAGGTAATTCAAGGGAGAAATTATTTCTAGAGATTCTTGTCAAATTACAGAAAGCCTTTAATTAAATGAGTGTCCATTACTTAATTGCAATTATGGAGAGAAAATCCTTACTTCTGAAAGAGGCGAAACTCCACTTTCCTAAGGAAAATTTATTTTTTAAAATAATAAGATAAAAGCTGGCTCGTTCTGCTGCAGAGCTGAGGTGTGAAAGAAACGAATGTTTATCCTTGGAGGGATTTAATTTGGAAGGGTAAGAGGCCTGGGGGTATCGTTCCGTGTGCCGTGGGAGCAGCCCCGCCGCAGAGCCGCCCTCGCGGCTCCTCCCCGCCCTGGCGCGGAGCTGACAGACCCGTCAGTGCTTTTGGGGTGCCAGCGCCCCAGGCCTGGCTCTGGCTTTGCGGTTCTTCCCCAGCCATTCAGAACATTTCCCAACATCTTCCAGTCAGCCTTGAAGCGAGCTGTGCCACCAGAGGGGTGCGAGGAGGGCAGCGGTGGGAGGGTGCAGAGCCGAGCTGGGGGAGCCGTGCGGGTTTGGGCCCTGCTGGTCACCCCATGGCTTGTCCCAGCCTTATCCCCGTCTCACTGCAGAGTTTGGTTTGGCAGCCAGTAAGAAAACATGGCCCAGCCTTGCTAGTTTAGAACCAAAGGAGTGTTTTTGAGATTTGCCTTAAGTCTTTCGGGTATTTTTATCGTCTGCCTCATTCGAACGGTCTCAACTGAGTCATCTCATCCCTAGTTTAGATTTATGCTCCCTCTACGCCTACTCCAGCAGGACCCAAATCCTCCTGGCACAGCCTGCTGCTGGCCTCGCTGGAGTCATGGAAGTCTGGCATTAAATTATGTGGGCACTAGGTCGGGGAGTTATGAATATTGATACCTTCTATTTAGCAGCTTTCTGAATTTAATGAGTGTCCATAATACAGTAATTCATAATTTATCATAAATAAAGACAATAGATTTGGTTGCAGTTTAATTATTGCTTATTTTTGTAGCTGTTGTGGGGTTTGTGTAGCAAAATACAGACAAGAAAAGCAACCTTCCTTAAATTCCAGCCCTTCCTTTCTGCAGGATTAGGGGAATAGCTGTACCCCTTCCAGTGGCACTGCTCATGGGACAAAATGACAGGACTCTTGGCTTAGCAGGAACCTTGTCTGGTTTTGAAACTCAAACAATCACTATTCCGATGCCCTGGTAATAGAGACTCAGGGATTCACTGACACATTTTCTGTGCTTGCATTGACTGGCAGTGTGTGACAGGATGAGAGGGAACGGCCTCAGGCTGGGCCAGGGGAGGCTCAGGGTGGGCATCAGCAGGAATTTCCCCATGGAAAGGGGGTCAGGCCTTGGCAGGGGCTGCCCAGGGAGGTTTGGAGTCCCCATCCCTGGAGGTGTCCAGGGAAGGGCTGGACATGGCACTCAGTCACAAGGTGGGCAGCAGGCACAGGTTGGACTCGATGGTCTGGGAGGGCTTTTCCAACCTCAGTGACTCTGGGATTCTGTGATTTTCCTTCCGCAGACACTTGGCTTCTGCTTATTTAATGAACAAAACCCCTCCAAGTGGGACAATGGACAGCTGCTCTGCTCGTTTAATTCCAAATGGTGAATATTGTATTTATGAGAGAGAGCTCCAAATATGGTCCATCTGGTACGAGTTACTCAGCTGTTCACTTCACAGAGAAGAGAACGTTTCCATATCCCTCCTGTGATATTCACATAAAGAGCTGAGTCTTTTAAAGCCGGTTAATGTTTTTCTTTGCTGAGGGGTTTCGTACACATGAGAAATTCCACTAGATCTTGCACTTTGTGTTCCCAAAACAGCAGGACCTCCCAGGTGCGTCAGGCTCTGGAGTGCAGCCTGGGCTCTCACAGCTGCGTGTGCTGTCGTGGCTCAGGTGGCCTCTCTGTCCCACCTGCCCATGACCAGCCAGCTCTGGCGGGAGCACGCGCTCAACGCCTCTGTTCCAGTCACCCTGCTGGCGTGTGACGGTGCCACATGTGTTGAAATTGGGCAAATCAGGCAGAGCCATCGTGTTGTCAGTGCAGCCGGGCTCAGGGCAGCTGTGGGAGCTGGGTGCCGGTTCTGCTGCTGCCTGGGGAGGTGATGGCTGATCCCAGGGAGTGTTGGGGGAACCACCCCGTTCCCCCGGTGTCTCCTGGGCTGGCTCCGAATGCCTGGCAGTTCCTCTGAGGTCGGCTGAAGTTCTAGTGCTGGACGCCATGGTTAGAGATGGATGGTACAAAAAGCTTTAGGAAGCAGAGCAGGAGCTTTTTGCCAGAGATTTTAATTTTGCATTGAGCGTAAGAGGAGCGGAAGGAGTCAGACATAATCAGGAGAGAGCGAGGAACTGTCCAGAAATAATGTCCTGTCTTTCCCTCTGAAAGCTTTGAGAGTTTCTGATTGATTTCAAGGGAAGCAGCACTGGAGACTGAAATGAATGTAAGTTGCAGAAGATGTGGTAGGTCAGAGATGAGATGGTTTAAAGGATTGGTGATCTGAGAGCTGCTAAGAATAGAGCACACCAGAGACAGAGCAGAGTGCCAGGCACTCTGAGGGGATGGATGCTCCTGCAGCTGCGGCATCTCTGGCAGTGGCAGCAGCAGCAGACATGAGGGATTTGGGGGAAACTGGTTAGAGAGCAGCTCTGCAAGATCAGAAGTCGTGCGTGGAACCGGGGTGCTTGATCCATAATAAAGCCTTGACATGGCAGCAGCTGGGGAAGGAACGGAGGTGGACCCTGTCCAGTGACCTCGACCTGGGAAGGTTGGCCTTTGGTCTGGGGCCAGGCAATGGCTGGAGGGAGGGAGGCACCTTTTCTCCATCGCCATCAGCAGCCAAACAAGCAGTAGCTGGTTTAATAAACAGGAAGAAAACAGTGCTTGGAGGTTGTGGAAGGTTTCCTGATGGCATGGACAGCCAGCTCCATGGGGCAGGCTCCCAGGGCCAGCACCACCTGCGGAGCTGTAGGGACCACAGGGTCTCCTCATGGTGGATATGCCCAGCAAGGTAAACAAAACCCTCTGCAGGTGTATCTGTGACTTAATGCTTTTCCATAAAATATTTATTACTCCATTTTAGAAACTAATTTTCACTGAAAATTCTTTCTTAAGAATGCTCGATCGCCTCAATTAGAAAGAAGAACAATTCCAGCATACTCAGAAATGCACTGGCATAAATGGGAATAAAAGCCTTTGGTTTCCTGTGCTGCCTGGCAGTCAGGGTGTGCTGCGATCAACTGCTGCAATTGCCATTTCCATAACACACACAGGCACACACATTAAATTTTGATTCACATCCCTGACATCTAGAAAATTGCTCCTTAACAAAAGGAACATTATAGGCATGCAACAAAATACAGGCTTGGTCTGGCCACATTTTGGATAACACTACCCTATTCTTTAGAAAATTGGTTTTATTGCTGATAATTGGGCTAAAAGGAGGACTATTTAATCCTGGCCAACCCAACTTTCTGGGACATTAAGTTCTAATAGGCAGATATAAACTGGTCTTGATAGATGAGTCTGACATCATCTGGCTGCTTATTAACTATTAAACCTTGTTTCAGTAATTCTCTTGGCAGCTCTGTGTGTGTTGCCATAGTTTCTTTGTTAACAGAACAAGACATTAACGCATTTTGAGTACTTCTTGCCCAAAAGACATGCAAAAACACCTTATGTTTAAAGATGCAAACTGGCAGCTGTTCCGGGCGGCGGGCAGAGCCCCGGCGACTCCGTGGCTGGTGGCACTCGGGGCGTGAGTGTGCGCCATGGAATGGCACCAGGAGCCTCTCTCGAGTCACCTGGGCTTTGCTCACCTCAGGCAGTGACCTCGGAAGTGTAGGGGGCCTTGTAGTTAGCAGTGGCCGGGCCACCAGAGTGGAGATTCCCAGCGCTGTGAGGTGTGTTCGGCTGGGGACACTCGGGGGCAGGATGAGGCTCAGCAGGTTCCTGACTCAGGGACCATGCCCCAGTTTTCACCTGGGAGATGAGCCGTATCCTTTCCATTCCCTCTCCTTGTTGGCACCTGGCATCCTGTTGAGAGCCATTGCCAGAGGGGACCGTGGGCAGTGTGGCCTCCACGGCCACGCTGGCCTGGGCTGGAGCTGTGGAGGACTTTCAGTAAATATGAGTAACATCTAATTCGTTTCTTCTCATCTGTGGGATAGATGAAGCTGGAGGATAAATAGGCTGAAATCAACTCCTGTCTCTCAGCTGACAGTCATCAGCTTCAGCCTGAACTTACTGAGGGAAACTCTGTGGGAGATCTGTACAGCAGCGAAAGGCTTTTGTAAGTAATTACAGGCTTAAGGGAAGTTGTGGCATTGGATAGTGACAAGTGGTATTTATTCCATATTTTGTTCAATATTGGAAATTACATATTTATTTAAAAAAAAATAACAGGCATCAGCTGGACCAGCATCTCCTCCTGCACTGGGGATGCAGCAGCCACTGCCTCTGGACTCCCCAACTCCTGCCAGAGCCAGAGGAGTCAGCCAGCAATTAACACGGCAGTGTTTAAAGGAAAAACAAATGCCTACGTTTATGCAAAGTCAACCTTGGTTTGCCTAAAGCAGCTGGGAAGGGCCTTCTGTGGAGAGGTTCCTGTCTGGGGATGATTCAGTGTCAGCACTTGGTTCCGTTACCCTTGGAGATGCTTTGCAAGGATTCCAAACAGGTAGCTGAGACACCCGTGTTGTTTACAGTAAAAGGCTGAAATGTTGCTTTGCTGGATGAGATTTGGGCTTATCTGGTGTGGATGAGCAGCTCTGCTGGGCAGGTGTGTGGCCGTATCCCCGACGGGTGGGAAGCACTCGGGGCAGGGAGGTTCTCGTGTGCTCAGCGCGATGCTGTGAGCAAGCTCTGGTTTCACAGAGCGTTCCTGTTCCTCCTGAGTTCGGCGGTGCAGCTGGGTGGTGAATGGCGCGGGCAGGGTGGGAGGGGAGCACGATTCTCTCAGCACTCAGTGCCTTGTTTTGATCCCCGGCGCCAGGCGCTGACAGGCTTCAGTCTGTGCGGGGATAAGCACAGCTCAAGGGCTAACAGTTTAAATACCTCCTGGAAAACCAGCGCACAAAGAGGAGGAAAAGGCAAGAAAAAGAGGAATTTTTGGAAACGCAGAACGTTTTTTTCCTGTGTTTTTTTTCCCCATGGCGCCATGAGTATCATTTGTGCTGGGATGAGGCTGTGGTAGGACACTGGTTTTAAAGCTGGAGGGGACAAAGCAGGTTGTACTCTCACAGCTTTTCCAGGAAGGGTGTGTCTATGTGCCTGTTAGACACTGGATCTCCATCCTTACCATGAGCACAACACTTGGCCCCTCCTCTGGCAACAAATCCCTTCCTCCCAGTGATAGATTATGGTGTAAATGTACATGTTCTCCATTGTATGAAGATATATATATCCATTATAATGACTTTTTGATATTTCTGGATACTAGTAGGCTAATTTAAGAAACATTTAGTCTTTCTCTCTCTGTTTCTTGATCAAAAGGAAGCAGATTTTGAACAATTTTTTCCCTAGGAGGTAGAAAAGTAGTATTTGCCTTCAGGGAATAAAAAAGAGAACACTCTCTGTTCATTAAATCTGACTGGAAAGTGCTCAAGATGTCAAGTGTGAAAACAGAGGCTGAGAGAAGGGAAAGGTTTTGGTTTCATTCAGTTGACTGTACAGTTTATCAGAAGTTTTTTGAATTTGGTATTTCTCACTGCTGTTCATAGTGAGATGCATGACAAAAGATGTGGCCCAGCTGTAGGGAAACCACATGGAATATGAGGAGATGGAGGAGGGATTTGGGGCAGTGTCACAGGCAGGTGAGAGGACTGGGTAGCCCCCGGTGTTGTCCCCAGCTGCTTGTTGAGACTGTCTTCTCTCCTCCTTTTTTTCCTGGGGGGAATTGCAGTAGTTTGAGCAAAGGCAGGGCTTCACTGGCATTTTGGGTATTTCAAAGTGATATCTGTGATGTTTCATAGGCGTTTATTCCTTTATCTATTTACTTGGGTACTTTTGGCATCAGTTAGATGCTGGGTTTGAGGTTTTTCCTGTTTTGGGGGGTTGAGTCACTGTGTGGCTTCCCTGTGCACTCTCCTGGCAGGCAGACGGGGTTCTGCCTCCATGACAAGGCTGGAGAGGCTGCTGGGTGAGAGTGAGAGCCCGTGAGCTGACAGTGGTGCTGGATTAATAGCTCTGGCTTGCTGATAACGAGGAGGGGACCGCCTGTGCCGGGAGCGGGACGCCAGCCCCGGCACAGCCCCGAGCGGTCCCCAGCTGTAAGGGCCGCCCTGGTTCTGTGAACATCTGTAATTCAGTGTGCAGGTTGTGAGTGTCAGCTGCCACACGGGGACATCGTCACGGGAGGGGCTGCTGCAAACCCAGCGCATCGGCAGCCGCATCATCTGGGGGATAAATCGCGGCGACATGGAGCCGGCAGCGGTCAGCTCCGGGTTTCACCATTCGCTCGTCTGTCACCGTCACGCTGACCGGGGGCTTTTCCTAATGCGTCTTCATTTCGGCTTCCCGTGGCCTCCCTGCCATGCCGGGAGCGCTGGGGAGAGGGTCCCGGTGGCTTCGCGACAGTTCCCTGCTGGCTCCTCCGGCACGGGCCTCTGCCGTGCGGGGCGGCTCCTCTCCCCGGGATGTGGCGCCTGGTGGCAGCGCTCCTCCTGGGCATGGGCATG
>VXBT01010030.1:0-11328 GCA_013400235.1 Oriolus oriolus
TAATCAGTGTCATGCTTCATGAACCTGAGAGTCTTCTCTCCAGTACTCTGCCATAAATGGTTCTACAAGTAGACTAAGAGTCCACATAAAATACTAATTCCGGTGTATTTACACAAGCTGCCAACTGAAACCAGGTAAAACACTGATGAAAGTCTAACACAGCTCAAAATTGCTTCAATTTCAAAGTTTAAAATAATAATTTTATCCTTACCCTACGGTCTATGGGTGCCAAACCCATGGTGTCTTCCAATTTTCTTTTTTCAGAGCTGTGGGCAGGTTTATCACAGTCATACTCAACTTCTGGTTTGGACAAATCCCGACAGAATGTACAAATCCACTCTCCACTAAAGAAGACAAACAGACACATTGACCTCAGTGAGGGAGCACACCTTTCACAGAAGGCTTTCCACATATTTCTGGGTAAGTCCCTCATCCGTGGGGTGGGTTTTCTCTGCATCTCTGTTGTTTTGTTGGTGGTGATTTTTAAAACACTACAAAAGGCTGAGACAGCTGGCAAAAATGCTTTGCTACAACTTTGTTTCCTTTTAGTGGCACTGGTGTCATTAAGCTCATCCTGAGCTCACAAGATTTAAGGAAAGCCCAATTAAGAGCCCTGTACAACCACGACTACGGAGAGACTGAAGGAATCATACGGGCTGATCAGAAGGAAAGGTGTTAGTATCATATGGTGAGAACTATATATTCTCTACAAGCTTGATCTACAGCACATTACTAATCTACAGAGGTTACCACAGACAAGGCTTTTTGTAAAACTGAAAATATTTCACTCCCTAAAACTTTCAGACGTTGCTGATTTTACCAGTTTGTGTAAGACAACCCTGGAGATTTAAAGGTCAGCATAAGACTATGACATAATTGGTTCTGCAAACTATGCCCACTGATTGCCTAACACAATTTATGAACCTCACAGTTTTGAAAAAACTGAGGACTCTATGTTTTTAATATCGTTCTCCACAAAAGACGACACTTGCATGCCTGCAGATAACCACCAGAGGGCTGAATTGTCACACAGAAGACAGAATCCAGCAATAACCAGTTATGAGATCCAACTGCATGTATTTGCTCAGAGGTACGTTATAGTAAGTGTCTTCATAAATGGGAAATAGTTTCTGCAGCACCCTTTATTTCATTTCAGTTGTAAGGCAGAAGACTTCACAAATTTAAAAAGAGAATCTTACTGTTTTCTATTCAGAGTGATCCAAAGATTTTCACCATCTGCCAGTTTTAGCACACAGTGGTGAATGATGGGCATTTTGCTTCAAGAAGAAGTTTTACCTTCTACTGTCTTAACTTCACAGAGTGATTTATGACAATGTCACCTCTGTCTCCGGACTAGCATTACAGAAATTATGTGGCAGATACGCAAAAACTGATACAGGCCATGACCTAAAGATCTCGTGACACATGAAAACAAGACACAAATTAAAGATAGAGGAATGATGCACAACAATATCCAAGAATCAGGAAGAATGTGGTAGGTTGGAATGAAGGAAAAAAGATGCAGAGGCATTACGAATCTATATGGGATCACTGTTTTAAACTGAAGGAGGGTAGATTCAGACTAGATACAAGGAAAAAGTTTTTTTAAAGTGAGAGTTTTGAAACACTGACTGCCCAGAGAGGTGGTAGAGGCTCCATCCCTGGAAACATTCAAGGCCGGGTTGGATGGGGCTCTGAGCAACCTGATCTAGTTGAAGATGTCCCTGAGCACCGCAGGGCAGTTCAAACTGGAGGGCCTTTAAAGATCCCTTCCAACCCAAACCATCCTGTGACTGTATGCACCTATGAAATTGCTCTATCCACCCGAAACAGGAACAAAAAGCAATCATGAAAGCAGCAGACTGACACTGCTGACATAATAATAATGAAATTATTTTGTGTCTTTGAAGGAACTAATGCTAAGAGACTGAAGTTTGGCAGACTCACAGCTGGAAAACAAAAAAGCACAAGCAACCCCACAAAGATGAGAAAAAAACCCTGATACATCCGAAGTCAGGAGGAAACTTCAGCTAACTGTACTCCGGAGCCATGGAGCACAATGCACTTGTAGGAACATGCACCTCTACAGATCTGAACACTTGACATCAAAGCTGGTTTTGGCTCCCTTGCCCTCAGACATCACTACCTCCATTTCCACTGAATGATCCAGTAAAAATGCAGCATTTTCGAGACTTGTTCTTGAATATTTAATTTTAACAGAAACCAAGTCTTTTAATGTATAGTTATTTACCGGCTTCAAGACTACTTTTTGTTTCATTCTCAGAAGGGCACAAATATTTATTAATTTAAATGCTTACTGTAACCCTACTCCGTTTTCCTTATGGCACAAAGCTGTAACATAGCATTGTTTTAATAAAAAAACCTCCTGGAATCTTAAGTTTCAAAAAGTAAGAGAAACATTTTTATGTGCCATTTCAAGTGACATTTAAAAGAAAGATGTACTTCCAGAAGTATGCCTGTTCAGAGCAGAACAGAGACAATCAATGTGCTAATCTAAGCTGCTATCCAAATGTTTTACACCAGTAAACGACACTGATATTTAATCAGAAAACCTAATATTTATAAAAGCATTAACCAATGAGCATGTTATGCCCAATGTTTTTATCCTTTAATACAAACAGGCTTATTGCATGACATTTCCAAGCCGGGGCATTGCAAAATGCCATTTATTTTAATGAAAGACACTAATTCCAGAAGCAAAGGCCGGTAATGCTTATAACAATAACCTATTTAAGACTCTATTTTGAAAGTCAAGAAGCTGAGCAATGGTTTTGTAACAGCCAATCAAGAAAGCTTAATGCTTGTTTCAACACTGACTGAGATGTTAGAGAAGATGTCAGTCACAACACATCCCATGCTTGGAGTGTAGCCATGCTTAGCACTGAAGTAATATATTTAATACTATATATTACTTCAGATTTTTCTTGTAGGCATTTATTAGTTTTGCTTTTTTTAAAAATCATTATTATTAAGAAATAAAAATATTTTCAGTCACCCTTAACACATTTTAAGACAGATTGGTAATTCTGTGTCCCAGTTTTAATAATAGAACCCCTAGATGTGATCTTGCTTAATTGTCAAATAAGTGAAGTTTTACTACAGATTTTGTAGAAAAAAATACAATTAAGCTGAAGTGTGATGAAAATTCAGATTTTCTCCAACTACTATAACTTCTGGACACACAAGACTTTAAAGAAGACACTGCTCTTTCTCTGAGACTGAAACTTCTTACCCTGGGTTTCACAATGCAAGTCTAATGTCTTTTGGTGCAATTTTAGATGGAATTGAAGGGGTCATAATTACCTTGGAAAGTTCATCAGTGTAGGGACATGACAAGAAAGATGGAATACTTTGGGACACTTCTCACAGCAAAGGAGCTTCCCTCCATTTTGACATACAGCACACCAATCTTCATTGGGATCATCCTCTTTTCTGCCCTCCCCAGCGTGGGAGGATCCCATCCATCCTGTTTTCCCAGTGAATGTGCTCTCCTGCAGTACCCCTGGCTGATCATCTGTGCTGTCTGGTGCATCTGTTCTTAGCACAGCTTCATCAGAAGTGGAATTGTGACTGGTATCCAGCAGCAATGAAGTAAGTATGGACTGAAGGAAGAAACAAAGGAAGCCAGATTACAATATTTATGTGAATTTACATGACCTGAACAACGTGCAAACTGACCTGAATAACAGATTTCCATGCAAGCAGCCATACAGCTTGCAACATGCATGCAAACATTACTAACACACTGTAACACAAGCAAATGAACACAAGAAATTAGGTACGAAAGGCTATTTACTGCTCCACTAATAAAAAACTAATCGCTGATGGCCCAGAAACCTAGCAACCTTGTTTATGGATATCCTGCACTAGGACTGGAAACACTTCCCAGCAGCACCTGAAAACGTCATCTCTGCAAGTTATTTCTGGATTTCCCAGGTTTTCAATGGATAAAAGCAGTCTGACCACACCAGTCAATTTAATCGGCAGTAGGGCCAATTTGACTTTGAATTTCACCTCTTCCTTTTATTTAGCTTTTTAGTTTTCCCCTGAAACAGCTCCCACCAGAATATCAGTACATTATTTTACTCCTCATAAATACAAACTACCCTCCAAAGAGAAAGGAGATCTTTCTAGTTGTAAACATTACATTCCGAGGCCGGGGTTCCTCCTCCGTCTCTTGCTTCACGACAACAATTGGGAAATCAAAGTTCTCGTTTGGTGTACTTGACTCCTGTTTAATTCTGATGGGCTCCAACATAACAACCGGGACTTTGTGTGTAGAATCAGCTCCTGGTGGCCTGCTGGAGGAGCCAGAACTGTAAATGACAGGAAGAGGCAGGAAAAAAGGGAAATTAGGAGTCAGAACTGGACGCCTTTTGTACACTGATGCTTTCCAAGACCTCAGCATGCTAATCTACTTTGCTTCTTTGAATCCAGAGCACTGCAGTATTCCCTTTATGGAATACAACATCCACGCTTATTTCCTGTGATGTATACTGAAAAAGCATTACCAAAAGGGAAAATTTTAATGGTGCAGCTCCAAAACTAGAGAATTACTCATGGTTTGACCCATTAGTGCAAGATTTGCAAATAATCTCCATTTCCTTCAGATCATACACAAAAACGCACCTCCACTGAACACTAAACCATACAACCAAGTAAGGCAGATAAAACACATATTTACATTATCTTGGAAAACTTTTTTAGAGCCTTGCAGCTCTACCAAAACTTGGACCCTGCTTTTAGAACTAGATCTCTCTTTTTTCATGTATTTAGTCCTAACAGGATGAGAATGGACTATCAAACTTAAAAATACCTGCTTATTTTTTTAAATAAAAATGAATAATTTAAATCTAACAAAATTAATTCAAGCAGCAGCATATCGAATCACATTTTTAAATGCAAGTAAAGACCCTTCAAACAACCATTTTAACTGTTCATTTAAACTGTTTGTAAGAGTCCTTCACAGAATTTACCATGTAAATGGAATAGAGCAAAAGTTATTCTAGATTAAAAAGCACCTGCATTTGCAACTCAAGTAGGATGAATGTCATCTGATTTTTCTCTGCATGAAAAATTAATTTCATGTCAGATGTATGCTCTAATTTATTGCAATGCATTAATGGATCTGCACTCTTCAAACAACACTGCGTAAATATATTTGTTCATTAATATTCCATCAGTAAGGGATAAAAACGTTTGTGTAGACTCTCAGTAGATACCTAGTACTCACTTAGCTGTATTGCAGCAGAAAATTCTTGATAACCCTCTTGGTAACATCAGTTCCTTAAATCTGAAGTAATTTATAGTTCCACAAGGACTTTCAATATGCAGCTTTTTCCTTCAGCTGATTTTTCTGATTTTTAAAACCTAATTTATAAATGGTACTCCTTAAATAACGCAAATCTAGCCATCATTTACAGAGTTAATACATTTTTAGATGTTCTATTAATACACTAAAAATGAAATTACTGCTTTTAGAATGCAAAGAGTTCTGGAACAATCATCAGGCCTGACCTGTTAACAGAGAAGGTGGGACAAATCGACATCCATGTGCATTAAAGAGAGAAGAGACTGAGGCATGTTCTGTGGAGGTGGAAGTTACATTTTTCTTCTCTCACACTCTTTTCTTACCTCTCTCTGCTCCCAACACTGGAGGCACTAGGTGAGCGAACTGGAGGGTGTACGTTTGTCACACTGATTCCTCCTAGGACAGAAGGATCAGATTAGAACAGAACACAGATCTGTGCCAAGTCTGAGATACGAGTCTCAGAGAAGTAAACACATTTGGGGGGAAATTTCTACTGCAGTGAGAAATACTTCATTTAAAACATTTTCATGAGAGGATGAGAGGCTTGAGATAACAGAGGGAAAGAGAGGACTAAGAAAGGGCCCATTACATGTAAGCAGGCTGATGGGTGAGTACCTCTGCCTGGCTGACCCCTCCACCTGATCACTGCAGGTTGTTTTATTAAATTCAAGCAGATCTCTCAGGAGAACTGCCAGGAAACTTGGAGCTGGCGAGCAGGAAGAAGTCTGGGGGACAGATATGAGAGAGACTAAAGATCTGGGGACCAGAGAGCTGAAAGCCTTGTGAAGGACATTGCTGAGCAGCAGCCCTGAGAAGCCTGAGAGGGCTGTTTGTGCTGGCTGTGAATGCATTATCCTCTGTCTCTGCTATCCCTCCTCAATGTGGGACCACCACGCAAGTGCATCAATGCTGAATGTTGCATGAGTACTCCCTGGGAATTCCCACTCACACAGCCTTCCCACAGCTCAGGGCAGAAAATAGGAGCAAGGAACAGCTGCTGAGGGCCACCACCAGCATGGTGATAGGAATCCCCTGGGTCCTCCAGGTCCACCACACTCAGCCACCCATCACAGTAACTTCTCTGATCATCCTGTGTCAGTGCTGCACTACCCTTCCCAAGGCACCATTTCTAGTCTGCTCTTACATACTATCTTACTTTCTCAAATACTTGTCTCTTACTACAGCTGCTAGGTTTTAATCTGGTGTACACCTGAAAGTGTCCCTTTTCTATGGATTTCTATCAAATTCACTAAAATCTACTGGTTTTTTCCCTCCCTGTTTTTAAGATCTGGATGCTTAACTCTTGATCACAACACTAAAATACTGTCTCAACTCTACCTCCTACTATGGTTTCTACCACTTTGCCTTCATTTTCTTATTTGTCATCTTTAGTATAAAACAGAATTAATTCTCATGCCAGTGTTAACATTGCCACATTAGATTTTTCAATTGCACCACTTAAATAGAAAATTGCACCGCATTCAATTACCTGAGAGGCCTGGCGATGGTACCGAGGAATTTGGTGACTGCACAGTCCTGTTTGAAGGGGGTTTTGGCTGATTCTGCTCTACAGTGTCATCCTTCCTTACAACATTATCCAGTGTAATGTTTCCTGAACAATCAATCTAAAAGGTGGGGGAGCAAAGGGAAGCAGTTAGTGTTGGGAGGGGAAAAAACTCCTCCAAAACAAGAACAAAACCAAACCAAAAAGCCTCTGCCATACTGTTATTTTGAAAGCGATGACCAAAATGCATTTCACCTCAGTTCAACCATCCAAAAGTGAGATGGTTACTATAAAACACATCACCTCGCTTTCCCTAAAAAGAAAACAAAATAGCCAAATCCAGACAGTGCTTCATTTTAAGAGCAGATGATTCTGTAACTGCCAGTTTTTCTCCAGAGGCTACAGAGAAGGCTTATATTAAACAGGGAGCTTTCACACATTGAAGTAAGTTTATCTCCACACCTTCTTTGGACATGCTCACCTTAAGTACTCTAAAAAAGATAGTAAGCTATACACAAACAACCCCTTAATCCACTGGTGTTTAAAAGGACCAAAGTACCTCAAAGGACACTCAATCCCATCTGTCTCACACACCTTCTGGACAGGAGCCATGCATATTGACTCAAAATGCACACAGCAAACCAACACCTGTTCTTTCCACCATGGCTCAGGCCAGATAACTGAACTTTATTCTAAGGGCTCCCAATGTACTGTTCTAACTTTCTGTAAAAACTACGCGTTCTGGTTTGATAAGGAGGAATGACTTTTTGAAATGTTGAGTTTCTTCTAATATGTAAGATAATGTTTGACAAGAAAACACCTCACCTTGGTATCAGTTTTCTCAGTGGACACCTCATAAATCCACTGGTATCAGACACACTAACCCCTGTAACGTCTACTTATGAGCCACATGTATCCAAAGTGGATGCAGCAGCTTTGACAAGGTCAGCGTATTTACAGTGATTCGGGCCATGTATCTTAATAGCATAAACTCAATCAAACACAAGTAGAAGAGTTTGTAATACTGTGCACAAAAATAAATATGCTAAAATGTCTCATAGGCTCAGTAGTTTTATGACCATGTTGTGCAGTTCCCCCTTTAAGTCTGACAGATGCTGTGATTCTGTAGTCTATGTACTCCATTTTAATAAAGAGAACACACAGTACATCGGTAAAAACAAAGCATACAGGGGAGATACAGGAAGTAACAGCAAGCTATGACCAGAAAACCATGACGCTTCAGATTTCTACAAACCTTAGGCCACAAAAAACAGGTTAGGCAGTAATGTGAAAAAATAAAGTCACCTGACTAAAACTCAACAACTCCAACATGGACCTCTGGCAAACATGTACCATTCAGAAGAAACAATAAAAGAGAAGCTAAGGAATATATCCAGTATGCTGATCATTAATACCTACTCAGGACAGCTCTTTCAGTAAGTTAAAAATGTATTTTTAAAATGTTAAAAATGTACCAGAAATGCCATCAGCAAACCACTGCTATCCATGGAGACCGGTATTTGAAAGCTAAGCTTACATACCTTTGTTAGGATCATTTGAAGGCTGGGGAAAAATATGCATCATCCAAATAAACAAGTCCAATTACAATTACAACCCGTAATGTTATTTTTCTTAATTGTCCTAACAGCTGTCTCCCAGAACAGTTCCGAGTATTTCCAGCAATGTGCAGGCAACTCTGCATTGTTTATTTCCTAGAACTGTCTCATTTTGACAAACAGAACTTCAGTCTAAAAGGTTTTTATTTCTCACAAACATTAAGACTTCAAAGTAGAATCCATAAAACATTGCTTCTATGTCACACTTACATCAGGGAGAGATGGTAGATTATAGGAGCTCCCCACTGGGGAACTCAAATCTATCACAGGGGGAGCGTAATTCTTCCCATCACATCCAGCAGCACTGGTGACTGTGGGGCTGGATGGAGTCGATGTTGTGCTGCTTGCAGTTGAAGGGGCGGTTGAAGTTTGTCCACTACCGATCTGCCACTAAGAAGAGACAATAACCCACAAATCAGCATTTTTTCCTTTGAAACACGTCACATCTACTGAATATACTGATAAAACCAGCAGCTCAGTTGAGGAAGCTGAATTCAAAACATAAAATCCTCATTTACTCTGAAGTTACCTCATTTCAAGAACCAATCTCACAAGACAATGGAAGATGACAAGTAGTTGAACACTATGAATAGAAGAAATGAATGCAAATTCTTAAATTCAAAGCTATACCTCAGTGTTAAGTATCTATTAATATTTCATGCTGCATTGACAGTGTTGTGGAAGAAATGTAACAGTTTTTGTGAAATAAAAGCATTACAGGTAACAGGCTGAATGTACAACTGCTCCAGTGCTTTACTAAGTAAATGACTACAGTGTCACCTGGATGCCTTCAAGGCTTTGATGTTGTGCTTCCCTTAACAACATGAAGTCATTAAGAATTTGAAATGTTGACTGGATCTCCATCCAGGTATACACTTAACACCATGATATGAAGTCACAGTCAAGTCAGACCACATTTCTTTCTCATTTAGATGTCTGCAGTTTTCAATGACTTTAATGGAATTTCATTGCAACTGCAGGCAAAATCTGACTCTGCTCAATTCCTTTTTACTCAATCATTCTATTTACTGGCCTCTAGTTTCAGAAAGACATTACTGAATAATAAGGTATCTTGAAAGAAAGGATTGTAGACAGTCTTCTTTTCAGAAGCACAGAATAGAAGTGACTTACTTTTTATTCTTACAAGTTCTCTTAGATACTGGACAGCTTTCTTCAATTTGTGGAAGGTAAGAAAAATCTTATAGAATAAGAGCCTTATAAGCCTCTGATCACTTCTGTTCATTCACAAAAAGCACTCTGGAAGATGTGCAGCTGGCATGAAGAAAAAATAAGTTGCGTAACCTCCTAGTAACCAGAATGCTGACTGGTTAAAGGGAATGTGTGGACAGCAACACAGGTGCTGGCATGCAGCCAGTGTATGTTTGTTTTGGTTAAGAAAAATGCTAACAGGTATAATTTTAGCCAGTGTATTTTTAGCATGGCATAAAGCCTGCATGGTGTACTTTTAGCATAGTATAAAAGCCTAGGATACTTGTACAGTATATAAGGCCTTGTGTGATGGCAATATACGGAAGAGATGAGATGGAGTTGTGCTGCAGGCTGTGCCTGTAGAAGCACATGGCAGCACAAAGAAGCACATGGCGGCACACAGAAACTTGTCTCCACCGGACTCTGCGGGGAGGAGCCTGCCGGAAGCCGACAGGGGGGTCACCCAATACAGAGACACTCAAAGGGTGTCCTGCTGACATGGCAGTGTGTGATGGGTTGTGTAAGTGTATAAAACCAGCTTGTTCTTTGAATAAACGATTCAGTCTCGCTGCCGGACTGGGTCCATGTTTCAATCGTTGACAAATGGTGCCCCGTGTGAGGAACTTATAAAACGCCTAGCTGTCCGTCTGTTGGTGAGCTCCGTGGTACTTTCAAGTGCTGCTGCAAGAAGCAGGAAGCTGGCCAGCAATTAATCCCTGCAGAGCTGTAGGTGAGCCACAGAGGACAGAGGACATAGACGCTGAAAAGCCAATCTGCCTTTCCGCAGGATGGAAGGTAGCAGCTGAGAATGGGGGATGGTGTATCCCAGGAACAGAACATTGCAGAGATGATGGAACAGATTTTGAAGAAACAGCAGGAAAGTTGAATTCACAGATGTGAACAGACTCTTGTTCGGGGCAAAAGACTGTAATTCAACTTTAGATTATACCAAAGTTTTTGACCTTTGGACACGGGATGCTTTAAGAGACTGCACAAAGTAAGATGCTCATGCCACTGCGGCAGCCGAGCCAACCCCTTCCGCGCCGCCAGCGAACTGTAAGTCTGTTGGGGCTGTGGGAGGAGAACCAGAAGATGGCCCCTCGTCCCCCAGCCCGTTTGATTTTGGAGGGAAGCTGGACAGTATCAGAGAAGAGCTTGCGCTGCCCCATGCCATGCAGTATCAGTTGGAGCCGTGCTGCGGCGACTGGCTGGAGCCGGGAAAGCCCTTCCTGGTAGGGTATTCCCTCTCGGATTGCCCTCTGCGAGAGAGGAGCGGCCGGGGGGTGAGCGTGTGGGGCCACGGTGCTGTAGCGACGGCAGCAAGCGCATGGCACCAGCAAAAGCATGGCGGCAAGCACATGGCAGAGCCGTGCCACGCCGGCGAGCACATGGCAGAGCCACACCACACTGGCGAGCACATGGCAGAGCCATGCCGCGGCAGAGGACACCGTGCCAGCAACACAGCAGATATGGTGGGACGAGCACAGCTCTCTGCATACAGACCAGGGAACCTGGCAGCACCCGCAAAGGCAGCGCCGCATCCCTGCTCCCCACACACAGCAAGATTAGCCCGGGGAGGCGCGGCCGCCCGACCTGCGCCACTCCTGCTGCAGCCAGGGCTCCTGTCTCCTGCCAACCCTTGTAAGCCGACGCCGTGCTGGAGAAAA
>VXBT01010034.1:0-10600 GCA_013400235.1 Oriolus oriolus
GAACCTCGTTTTTCACATATGCATTTGAGACTCTTCAGGCTTCCCAGGCTCCTCACCTGCACAAGGCAAGGAGGCCTCTGAGGCTCCTCCACTCCCAGGGCCATTGCTGGAGGGACCTGGACTTTAGGGCAGGAGGGGATGTCAGGCATGAGGAGCAGAGCACCTGGGTAGCTGTTTCTTAATGGAGCTGTGTCCTGGGTTACAATGTAAGATGTAACCAAAAGCAGGTATTCTATTATCATCTTCACCAGCTCTTAAAGCAGGTGGGGCAATGTTCATTATCTCCCACTATGGCTCATATCTGATAACACCCTCCGGGAGCTATCTCTGTTTAATGGGCCATCAAGAACCCACCGCATGACTCACAGAATTACCTCATCCCATTGTGAGATGCTCCGCCCAGCGGGGAGGAGCCAAGCATTCCCACCTGGATAGAATCTGGGCTATGGAACAGCAGAGCAGCCCTCACCTACTGGGCTCCCAGAGGACAAGAGCTACTGTTTGGACCTTCAGGTGAAGACCAGACCCTTCTTTTCTACAGGATCACTGCTAAAACAGGACCATTTCATCTGCATTGCTGCCACCACCCTGACCAACAGGGTGTCAGGTTGTATTCTGACTCTGTCAGTGCTCTCGTACTATTGCATGTATTTTCTTTTTAATTTTTTCTGTTAAATTATAATTCTGACTTGCCATCTCCCACTGGTTTGTTTTTCAAACTAGTACAAGCTGGGTTTGTCTTTGCTCCCATCGATTCGTGCTTAGATCTGATCTCCTTTCTCCTTCTTCTAATGGTTACAATGTTTATTTGAAAGCATGGGATTTTTTTTTCTGCACTCCGTTAACTCTTTTCCTGCTCTTACAGAACAATCAGGAAACACAGTGCAGATGTTATGAATTACAGAGGTGCTGGAGCTCTGCCAGGTCTCAGATCTGGTGGCTGAGGAGCTCTCACTTGCAATGCCAGTCAAGCACTCCTTCCTGGAGAGATTCTACAGAATAGTCTCTGCACTAGGGCAGCTCTCTAGGAGTGGAACTGCACACAAAGGAATGCATCAAACAAACCACCTTGTGCCACAAGTCACAAGGGCCTGGTGTCCCCACATCCCTTCCCTGCCCCAGGCAGCACCTTTCTCCTCTGCCCCGCACTGCACACACTGCAACAGCCCAGAGGCAAAAGGCCTCAGACTTAAGGAATTCCCCCCCACCTCAATGACTACAGCGCAATGAAAAGAACAAGCACTTCTGATTTATTAATCCAGTCCTTTTATTTCAACAAAAGCATCTTATTGAACCTGTTCTAACTTAGCAACAGCTACAACTCAATTGACTAAGGAACATATTCCAGACCTAGTGTTGAATAATATCATCAGAAACAAAAAGAGCTTCCTACCAAAATATCCTGTTACCCTAAATTCTAGTATGGAGCACTACTAATATCTCCCCCTACTTTCATCTATGGAATTTAACTCTATTAATACTCCTATTTTTACTCCTCACATTGTATTCTGGCCCTCCAGCAGATCGACACGGCCACCCAACTGGGTGTCGTCTGCAAAATGACTGAGAGTGCCCTTGATCACCTTATCCAGGTCACTGACATCCATGAAGGTATCAATGCCATAGTCAGGGTTTTGGTTACTCAGACCAGAACCCTGACTTGCTTTGCGACTTCCTTTGCCTCATCTGGTTTCCTGGTATGGTCCATATGATGAAGAAGAGAATGATGGTCTTTGACTGGGGCCTTGGCAGACTGCTGTATAGGCCTTTAAACTCGATGGGTTGGAGAAGGACATGCATGGCAGAGACCCTGAGGTGCTCTCTTCTTCCTCAGTGCTCCAGCTCAGGTGTCTTCTGCCCGTGCTGTGGGCAGCCCTGGCATGCTTCAGACAGTCCTGGGTTCCTTGGAGCCAGACCTTTCCTCAGCTGGTGGCAGTGACAGATGTGGCTCTGCTTCTGCCCCTGCCCCCTGCCCACCGAGATCTTCCAGCTGGCTGGGCGAGGGGCTTGGGGGGCAGCAGTCTGGAATCAGGGCTGGAGTCTAGGCCTTTTCCCCGCTGTGAGGGGCTCTGCTGGGAAGAGCTGGGGCTTGGCCTGTGGCTGTTCACAGCAGAAAGTTGCCGTGCTCTGCCCAGGCCTCATGAGGCTTCACAGGAGGCCTCTCTACTGCAGTTCCCCAGCTCTGGTCTCGGTCTTGTTCACCTTGGGACAGCTCCTCGAGGCTGTCCACTTCCCAGCTTTGCTCCAGGCTGAAGCAGGCCTTCCTCTCACTCTCTGGTATTGGCAGGACTGCCCCCATTGCAACCCCTGCCCCCTGCCCCCTGCCCCTCCCCTTCCAGCGGGCTGNTATTGGCAGGACTGCCCCCATTGCACCCCCTGCCCCCTGCCCCCTGCCCCTCCCCTTCCAGCGGGCTGGGAGGACAGCAGGGGCTGTGCGGGGCAGCTGCCCAGATCTCTGCCCCTGCTGCAGGGGCCGTCGCTGCCGTCCCTCCCTCCATGCCCTGATGCAGGTTTCGCTGTGTCCCCGGCTGCTGGCCGCGTGGCCGGATCACAGCCGCCACCCTGCTCAGGAGGGCCCGGGAGCCGCGCCGCAGCGAGTGCAGCAGGGCCTGGCCGCAGCCCCTGGGGCTGTGCGGGGCCGCTGCCCGGCTCTCTGCTGCTGCCGCCTGTGCACCAGAGGCAGCAGAAGCTGCTGTCTTTGCCACCTCTTGTGCCTCAGCAGTGGGACGCACAGGGTGCTCCTCATCCTCAGGAGCTCTGGCCAGGGCAGCAGCTGCTCGCTGGGTGTCCACAGGAGCTGCCAGGGCATGTGATGTGCTGGGCAGGTCAACGTCTCCCTCTTCCTCCAGCGGCGAGCCAGGCTCCTCCAGGAGCTGCGGGTAGCGGGGGTTCACCCAGATAGTGTGGATCGTGATGACATTCCACTTCTCCTCTGATGGATCTTCGATGTTCCCATCTTCCCCTTTGGCAGCTGACTGATCTTTGTTTTGGGGACAAAGCCCTAAGAGTCCTGTGCCATTGCAAGGCTCCAGGGGTTTTGGTTCATAAATACAGGACACATAGATGCTCTCTTCCCCACTGCTGCCACATTGGGCCTCCGTGGACGAGTCCCCCTCCTCGCTCTGCAGCTCTGCCAGGGGCATCCTTGGTGCTGCCCTTGCCCACTGCCTGTGAGCTTCCACTTGGCATGGAGAGGGGCTGGGGGGTAAGTCACCCAGAATCATTTCTGAAGTGGAGGCCTCTGCCCTGCTCTGAGGGGCTCTGCTGAGCAGAGCTGGGGCTTGGCCTGTGGCTGTGCACAGGGGAAGGCTGCCGTGCTCTGCCCAGGCCTCGAGAGGCCTCGCAGGAGGCCTCTCTTCTTCACTTCTCCAGCTCTGGTCTTGGTCGTGCTCCCCCTGGGACAGCTCCTCGGGGCTGTCCAATTCCCCGTCTGGCTCCAGGCTGAAGCACCCCTTCTCCTCACCCTCTGGTGTTGCCACGACTGCCCCCACTGCTGCCCCTGCGCCCTGCCCACTGAGAACTTCCAGTGGGCTGGGCGAGGGGCTGGGAGGGCAGCAGGGGCTGTGCGGGGCAGCTGCCCGGATCTCTGCCCCTGCTGCGGGGGCCGTCGCTGCCGTGCCTGTAGCCGTGCCCCAACGCAGGTCCCACTGTGTCGCCAGCTGGTGGCTGCGTCGCCGGATCACAGCCGCCACCCTGCTCAGGAGGGCCCGGGAGCCGCGCCGCAGCGAGTGCAGCAGGGCCTGGCCGCAGCCCCTGGGGCTGTGCGGGGCCGCTGCCCGGCTCTCTGCTGCTGCCGCCTGCGCGCCGGAGGCAGCACACGAGTCACGGTGCTCCTCAGCCTCCTGAGGTGCTGCCCGTGACTCACAGCTGGACATCTGTACAGAGGACGAGAAGGATGAGGACGAGGTGGCCCTCTGGGGTGGAAACGGCCCCCCCTGGCACAGCAGCTCCCTCCGTGCCGGCAAGCCCGGCCCCGGCCCCCAGGCAGCTGCGTGCCGCCCTATCCGTCACCTCCTGCCTCCTCCGAAACATCAGCCACGTCTTCTTGGGCTGCACATCGGTGCTCGTCTCCTCGTCCGTGGACATCTCGGAGTCACTCCGACGCTGTGCTATCCTGGGAGATGCTGTCTCCTGCCGGAGCTGCTCTCCTGGGAGTGGCACCCCCGGGCTCGTTGCCCCTTTTTATACCCTCCTGCTCAGGGCGCAGCCCCAGGCGTCACAAAGGGCTGTGGGCACACGCAGCCCTCATGTCACAAAGGGGAATGGTTGAGGTGAGGTCCCAAGTGTCCCAAAGGGCTCTGGGCACAGTTAAGATGTCCATCATTTCCCTCTTTATAATGCAGAGTAAAACACAGTTCAGAAGACAAAGGAAAAACATCTAGAGATGAGCTGTTGGAATACAATTTCCAAAACAGCTGAAATGTTCACATCAATCCAAGTGAAACTGGGAAACAACAAGAGGAAAGAATGGTGAACATTCCAGTGGTTGAAGGTAGGCTTAGATGGGGTATTGGCAAGGAATTGTTCCCTGTGAGGGTGGTGAGACTCCGGCATAGGTTGCTGTGAGAGAAGCTGCGGCTGCCCCTAGATTACTAGCAGTGTCCAAGGCCAGGTTGGACGGGGCTTGGAGCAACCTGAGGTAGTGGAAGGTGTCCCTGCCCATTGCAGGAGGTGGCACTGGATGGGCTTTAAGGTCCCTCCCAACCCAAAGCATTCCATGATTCCATGATTCTCTGCTTCTACAAACTCCTGTGAAACCTTTAACCTCAGTGTGGAGAAGTCAAGTACATCCTGCTTAGAGATCCAAAGGGTAGCATTTGATGTATTTATGGAGGTTAGAATTTTGTCGTGGCCATGGAACAGAAGGCGATTCCTCCAAAGATGAAATACTGGGGTCTTATAGGGCTGAATTGAAAACAGAAAGGCCTGTGAGAGGGAAAATGTTGATGTTTGAACTTGACAACTTGAGAGAATTAAACTTGCACAGAAAAGATCACTAAAATCACTTTGGAGCCATCAATCTATTCTTTCCAGGTAATGTTGAGGCCTATAACATGTAGCTAAAGCAAGAAGACAGAGAGCATTTCCTAGGAGAGAAAAAATGGTTAAGTAAATTGATATTTGGCTCTTAGTGCATCTACTTTATCTCAATAGAGAGATTAACTGGAGTACTTGAAAGCAAACTGACCAAAGCAACTTTGTATTTTATAAATAAACACACATTTAAGAGGGAATAACAGTATTTGCTTCTCTGAACATTAAGCAGGTTACAGAGTAACATATGGAGTTTTATTTTCCTCCAGGATTCAATAGTCAAAACCCACCTCTCTGCACTCATTGGCTGCAGTCGATGATAGCAGAGAGTTTTATTTGGAAATATAATAGCAGTGTGAGTTTTATTTGGAAATATTTAGAAAGCTCCAGGAGTACTCAGCAGCTTTTCATCAGAGACCTCCTGCAGACACTTTGAGGGCACACTTTAGGAGAAATGCTCCTCATGTTTATGCCCATGCAGCCCATGGCATTGCTGGTGCTTTCCAGGTGTTCTAAACAGGAAAAGTCCTGTCCCAAGGCACCCCTCAGCACAGGCTTCTGAACACAACCCCCAGAGAAGGGATCATGTGAAGAAGGGGCCATTCTCTAGTCCCAGTGCCTTCCCCTCTCTGCATGTGCCCGAGTTAGCCTATATGGAAACCACCAGCTGGTGATGAGGACTCAAGGTCCACAACAGATGCATTTCAGGCCATTTTATCCTGGAACAACCTTCCTCCCATCTTGGAGACCAAATAGCTATGAAGGGCTGGAGTATTTCAGAGTCTCTTTGGTTTAGTTGAATTCAAAAGTTTTCCTTTTTAAGGTAATTAGAAGTAAAAGACTGAAAACCCTTGAAAGTGTGCCTTTTCCTTGTGGGATCTTTTGTCTAAGAATACCAGGATTGCTTCATCTCATAAAAGGTAAGAGCTGCTGAAATGGTGTGAATTGCTGTGAAGTCTGGGCTGAAGCTGGGTTTAGATGTGATTGTGGTCGAGACCCCCTTAGGGCCAGCTCAGAAGGAATATGAACTGATACTGTAAGCGGGACTTAACAGCGGCACTGGCTAAAGGCGTCAGTCTTTAAATACTTATGAGCATTTCACCTCCCTGCCTGCTGCTTTTATGGACACAGGCGCAGTTACAAGTGCTTGAGGCAAAGCACACTGGGCAAATCTCTGTTGCCATTCCCACCTTCCTGCAGGACACTGGTAGAACATGGTTGTTTCTGTTACGAAGTGCTTTTCACGGGCTGGACTTCCTGGCCTTGGATTTTAAGGAAAAATTAGGAGGTTCACAGCCCCTGGACATGAAGAAACAAAAGACAAATGAAACCAAGGCCTCCTGCTGCCCACACTCTCCTCAGGCTCCTCTGTTCCTGCCTCTTGCCCTGAGGGCCATGGGGGAGGGCCGGCATCCTGTGGGCAGTGCCCGCATTGTCCTGTGGGCAGCACCTGGATCGTCCTGGGGGCAGCTCCTGGATCTTCCAGGCAGCCCCCATCTCCCTCCCAAACACCCACTATCCGCTCTTTGGGAACATGGTGATTTCTCAAATCTATACAACTGGTGAGAAACCTCATAAAGGCGTGTGATTGTGAAAAGTTAAAATTCCTGCAGGAGGAGATGAATGGTAAAAGCATCGTCCACCTTCCTTCAGCCCAGGCTGGGGCTGACAGCATCCACAGCATGAGGGTAGCTCATGTCTGCTTCCTGAGGGAAGTTTTCCCTTCAATTCCTCATGCTTAAAGTCAGAATAAAGGGTGGAGAAAAATAAGACATAAGGGCTACACGTTTACCTCACCTGAATAAGCTCACTGCTCCCTATACATGGTGGAAATATCCCCAAGCACAGGACTTTATGCATGTTTTTAAAAGCTGAGGCCTCAGCACGTCCTTGTGGCCCTGCTTGAGATGAAACTGTTTCCTGGATCCACCAGCAATGCCATCAAACATGAGAATATCAATCAGGGAGCACAAGTACAAATGCAAATCTGCCCCGTATTTGCCAGATCTAGTTGGCTGTGCTCAGTCCTTGAAAATCAAGACAGAGAGTTACCAAAAGCTCATCAAGAAGTGGATGGATTTTTGCCTGCACTAATAAAGTGGCTGCTCTGCTCAGATATTCTTAAAGGACTGTGACTTTAAAATAGAGTGTAGAAATATTTTCACCTGTTTAGTGGCTTGGGCTGCCTTCCATTTCTTGGGAAGTTTAATGTAAATTCCCTCAAAGAACAAGGGGTTTTTTTAGGGAAAATATCTGGTTTTTACAAAAACAGAAGAGTCTCAGAGCCTCTGGAATCCCTTAGGTGATCCAAAATTCAAGTTGTTGCATCCCTTTTGGCCCAGTGAAAGGACTGTCATGAAAATTAAACTCTGACATGCAAACTCACTGCTACCAGCAAGAAGTCCTAGAAAACTTTCCATTAGGGGACAATGTTCTCATTTGAGATACTTCAGAACACGAAGATAGATGATTCCAAAGCTCTGCATTATCCAATTCTATGCTCCTGAAATGAAGGTGTTAAAAAAGAGAAAAATGTTAATTTTGTAATTGTGTCAGGGCTCAAAGTTGTGTCTAAGGCCGTGCCATCTTTGGTCCGCTGTTGGTGCACCTCGACAAGAAAATGAAGAAAAGTCAATGAAGAAAAGTCAATGAAGAAAAGTCAATGAAGAAAAGCTAGTTGTCTAACTGATGGGAATTTGATCCTTGAGAGAAACAATGGATTGGTCAGTTGATGGGAACCTGTGAAAGACGAACAACACACACTGGAGCTGTTGTCGGCATGGAGGGGGTACCATGAGCCATTGTGGCCCCATCTCACACTCTGGCCAAGCATGAGATACTCTCGTAACTGGAAAAATTCCAGTGCAGAGGAGAAGATCTAAGGTGTGGTTCTGGGGGGGAAGGGGAGAGAAGGACAAGATGCCCACCATTTCCATCCAGGGGATGGCCCGAAAGTACCCTGCCTGCCTGCCCCTCCCGCCTGGCACTCACGCTCCGTCTCCATCTCCTGCTCAGCCCTTCAGGCGTGCGGCAGGGTTTTGCCTGGCCATGGGAGGGGCGATTGACAAGGGGGCTGAGCAGGTGGCTCCCTCCCCTCCATTTGCTTTCCCCTCACTGCTCTGGCTTCACCCACCTGTCCCTCGACTTGCCCACAATTGCCTGCACTTGCTTTGCAGTGCCTTGCCTGCACAGAAGGCAAGGTAAACAGTGGTAGGCAGGGCAAAGCAAGGCCGACAAGTTGTAGGTGCGAGGCAAGGCAGCCGTAGGCGAGGGAAGCAAAGCAAGGGCTCGTTAGGAAAAACCAGGCAAGGTACTGAAGGCAAGGCAAGGCCCAGTGACTGGGAGTGTCTTTCCTTGGGAAGCAAAGGACGTATTGCCAGTGGTTGCTGGAGCAGATGTTAAGGCACCATGGGGAGGTATAGTCCAGCAAGACGTTTCTCTCCTGGCCCCTTCTATGTAGGAGCAATTGTTGGACATATTCAATACTGGAGGTGGTGTGCAACTTTCACTTGGTAAGTTCCTGAACGAGAATGGCAATGCTTTGTCATGGGAAGGAAATTGTATAGCCCCAGTGCTGAAGGTATAAATAAGAAGCTACCTCGTGGAGGTCAGGGGCGGCAGTAACTTTCTGTCCTGACATATTTGATGTGCAAGCATTGCCTCAATTTGTACAATTATGGTATCCATCTTTGGAAGGTGGTCTCCTGAAAGATTCAGTTTGGCATGTGGTTTCCACTTCTCAGAGGTGGCCTTCTGAAATTCTGGCAGCACACTCAGCTACGCTGAGCCTTGGTGTGCAGCTGATCTAGTGCTCTGGGCAGGTAATGCCCAGTAACAGTGTTCTGGCACCTTTGTATGGGATCAGTCCCTGGATGTTTTGTGTTTTGGAGGAGGGAATGCCATTTCTTTTGAGATGGGTTTATAGTTTCTCTCTCTGGCAAAGAAAGCAGGTTTGGATCTGCACATTGAGTGCTCATAGTGAATTTAAAGGCTTTTCCCAATAGGCAGTTCTCTGGGTTAGAGCTGTTGAACTGTCAGTGGGAATGCAAATGCCAAGCTTGTTGTCCTAGTACCTTTAGTGTGTCAGCAGTCCCTGTTGCCATTCTGTTTGTATCCTGACCCTGGGAGAGGGAAGGCTTAGGATGGTACCTAGAGCTGAGAAGGAAAGTGCCGACAGCAGGGTGCGTGCTGCTAGTTTGAGGGGTGCATTGAGGTTGTAGGCAGCAAGAGCTTTCCCAGCTGGCCCTTTTGGGCAATCTTTTTTTGCCAGATGGTTTCAAGTTGGTGGCCGGGCCCTGTAAGAGGGAAAAGATTTGTTAAAGCCGAGGAGTTGGTGTTGCCGTCTGAGTATGGTGCAAAGAAGAGTCTGCACTTGGAAGGTAAAGATTAGGGAAATCTTTTTGTCCTGACACGCTTGATTTGAGAGCAGGGACGTTTCCAGCTCGCCTCTGCCCTTGGGGAGGTTTCGGGCCGGGCTCGGCGCGTTTCCTTCATCCGCAAGCCTGCAGCGCCATCGTGTGACTGTTTCGATGAGCGCTGGCAGCGCCCGGGAAAAAGCCAAGCGCTTTTGTGGTGCGGCGCCGTTCGTGTGCGAGCAGTCCGTGGAAGAGCTCCGCTGTGCATCGTGCCTCTTGCAGACTGACAGAATGTGATCCTGCATCTAGCGGGGAAAGAAGAGGCATCTTTTCACTGTTGGCTGTGCAGTTTATAGGCAGCAAAAGAAAAGGCAATTCCAGCACAGCCTCTTTCTTTCTGAAGCTTTTCTGTGCAATCAGCTGCTCAACATGTAACTCGCACCCACTGAACTGCATCAAACTGTATTGCCCTGGTGATACGCACTTTCCCTCAAGCTCTATATACTATCTTACCCTCTCACTCGTGCAGATCCCAAACCCCTTCAAAACATCCAGTAGCTGCTCCCAAAGAAAAAGTCCTAGAACAAAAGTGCTAGAAGTGCTGGCCTTCATCTTCCCTTTGCAGTCTCTAAACTAGACGAAACACACTAGTGACCTGCACATTCTTTCAAAGTGGCAGAGTCTACGGCTAAAGAGAAGCTGCAGTTCGGACTGAGAGATGTGCCAGGAGAGAAAGCATTTGCTGACCTTCCCTCTTCCCTGTGAAACCGGATCTGCTATATGTCACTGCAAATGTCACTTTAGTATGAGGTACAACTGTCTTGGAGGCTCAGTTCCTCAGCCACTGGCTACAGATGTGCACTATGGACGAGAAGAGATCGGCATGGAAGGAGGAACAAAACAGCAGAGCCTTGCACGAGCGCAGGGAGGAACAGTCGGCATCATGGCCTGCGGTGCTCCTGTTCTCTCCTTTGCATGCATGTTATCCGCTTTTGGTTTTTTCCTGATGCCCCCGTGTTCCGCTGCTCAAACTTGCCAGCCCACAAGTTATGTTTCTTTGGCTCCCCTACCAACACAGCCTGTCAACACGTGAACTGCCTTCCTCCCAGCCAGAGGAGCTGTAAGACTGAATTGCAGTCCGTGTGTAACTTAAATGAGTCAGGAGAGACCACCTTGACCTATAGGTACCCCTTGGGCAGGCAGATCCCACA
>VXBT01010038.1:814-28628 GCA_013400235.1 Oriolus oriolus
CATCTCCATCTCCATCTCCATCTCCATCTATCTCCATCTCCCAGCCCATGTTCAAGAGCACACAGCAGACAATAGCTTTCCTCCAGAGCAACGAGGAACCAGATGGCTTCAAAAGATCCCCTCTGCCTCCGAGGCGGCATATGGAATATTAATTAATAATAGATTAATAGACCTTTCCCCACTTAAAAATTTAATCTGTTTGTGCCGGGGAAGTGCTACAAAACAATGGCTGCGTTCAAAGGGCTTTGGAGCATCTCTTTGGAGATGTCCTTCAGTGACCCCTGAGGGGATCTCAGCTCACATCAGAAGGAGCAGGGACAGGGGAGGGATCCCACAGCTTCTGGTTTGCAAAGCTGTGGCCACTTGGAAATTCAGAGGAGTGGGGTGAGAGAGGAGGGTGGGAACTGCAGCCCAGGGAAAGCTGCCTGCAGCTCAGCTCCAAGCAGGGGCAGGATTTGTGTGAGGAGCACAGCAGGGATGTGTGTAATGCCCAGCAAAAGTTCGATTTGAACTGGGTTTTTCAAGTGTTATTTAATGGTGTTTTTCCCTCCGCCAGGATTTCTAATCCCTGGTTCTGTCACTCGCTGCTGGGGGAGCATCTCCCTCACCTTCCCTCTCCCCTGGGATCTCACCTCCTCATTATGAGCCAGGATAAGCAGCTTTAATTCAGTGTCAGCCTCATCTACGGAATTAAGCTGGGCCCAGAAAAATCCTATTACTGTTGTGAGGGAAGGTGAATAAATGTGTATCTTGACTGATCGTGGATTAATCCCGGGATCCACTTAGGGCTGACAGGAGCTGTTGCCTAGCAATGTAATTGAATGTAAGGCTGAGCGTGCTGAAAAAAGGGTCAATTGCTAAATAAGCCCCCAGAACCTCATTTCCAGGCTTTTTTTTTCCCCCCTCAAGCTTTATATTTTTTAAATATGAAACCAGTAACCACCAGCAAGGAGATTATGGGATGAAGCAATGAGAGCTCGTGGTTTGTGTGCCCGGCCTGGCTCAGCTCTCAGGGTCTGAGGCAGAGCTCCCAGGGAAGGAGAAGCAGCAGAGGGAGAGGAGAGGCTGCCGAGGTGCAGAGGAGGAGAGGGTTTGATTCCAGGCAGGGTCAGCCACCAGCACCCACCCCTCACACCCATTTTCTCTGTCAGACCTGCACCCAGCCAGGACCTGGCCCAGGTAACCTGGACAGGGCCCCTAATTCCTGGGTTTTTTCCCTAAATTATCACAGTGACACTGCACGAATGGCATCCAGGCTACTGAGTCATTGCCCTTGGTGAGGAACTGCAGGGAGAGAGATCCCAGTTGCACAGGGGGTCGTTAATCCGTGTTTACAATCCTTTCAAAGGGTTTGTTCAGAGCATTTCCCACGGAGGGGACCCGACTGTGGCCCGGAGAGAGCCCCAAGGGGCAGGGGCCCGGTGGGAGCAGCAGTAATTCCCTTTTCTGTTCCCTTTTCTGCGGAGAGCAGAGCGAGTGCTGCTAAATGTCAAGTGTTCTCCTCAGCAGCTGGAGGGATGAGGCACAGAAACGCTGTTTGTAACCCTGCAGCCTCTCCCAGCCGTGGCTCAGCATTAATCCCCTTTGGGGCAGGCTGAGGCCGTTTCACAGCGCCCTTTTTGTGTGGAAAACGTGGCAGACAGAGCTCCTGAGATCAGCTGAGGGAGGTTTTCACACTTGAGGTGTTCCATCCTCCCCCGAGGATTCGCCCCAAACAGGAGGAGCACCAGAACGCAGAGGAAACACCCTCGGTCCCCTTGCTCCGTGGCTTTTGGGGAAACAAACCCCTCAGAGCAGAGATTCCTGCAGCAGATGGCTCCCTGGAATCCTGCAGGATCCAGGCTGTCACAGCACTCTGACATGGTTTTGGATCACGGATTGGAGAGCCAGAATCACATCACAACCTCCCCCCTTCAGCAGGAGCCGCCGGGGTTCCCCCATCGCTGGTGTTTTCCTAAATAGCACTGAGGGAGAGCTGTGCCCCCAGAGTGGGGCCCTGGGCTGGGCCGGGTGCTGCTCCTGCTCTGAGGGACCATCTCCTCCTCAAGGAATTTACAGCCAGTGGAGTTAAAGAGAGCAGATTCACTGCTGGGGAATAAATAAGAATTTATCTGTGCTGGCACTACGGAATACACAAAGAACAGGACCTTGAGAAACCTGGAAAATGAAATCCTGGGCTTCAGGAACAAATCCATCCTTTTTCTTTTCCTTTTTTCTGCCTTTTGCATGAAATAATGCGACTGTGGCTCCTCTGAAGAGACCTCTGGTACCAGAAATGCCCCTGGGAGGTGCCGGTGACCCCACAGCTGTGTCCTGTGGTTTGTGGGATCCAATGGCCCCTGCTGGCTCCCCATTTTCCATGAGTCTGCCCCAAAAGCGTGGTGAGCAGCAGGAATTTGGGGCTGGACTGCGCCCAGGCTCTGGAGCCCAGCCAGCAATCGCGGATTGATCCGTGCTGGGAGCCCACGAATCCCAACGAGGAGCAGGATGTTCAGTGCTGACATCCCTTCCCTTCCCCTTCTGCCACAGGGACTCGTGCGGGAGGGAAGGGAAGGGGGAAATCTCAGCTTTGTTCCATCCTGAGGCTTTCATCACTGCCAGCTTTATTCCCTTTTATTTCCCCGTGTTCAGAGAGGGAAACAATGGCCCAGGGTTCGATGTTTCTGCGAAGGGGGGAAGCTCCTCACGATCCCTGTGTGGGTATTCCAGAACCTCTTCCCTCCCCACCTCCTCTCCCCACACGACCACACGGATCTATATTTAGATTTAATGTCAAACAGGTCCAGAAGTTAAAAAAACCCCAGGAAATCTGTCCAAGCCAACACCTAATTAGTTAAAAATAAACCTTCAAGGGGTGCAACAAGAGCCATCCTACAAATGTGGCACCAACCTGCAGCGCTGAGAGGATTTTAGGGAATCTCTCCCTTCCAGTGTGTCCTTATTGTACAAACCTGAGAGAAAAACACGGTA
Organism: Oriolus oriolus; assembly: GCA_013400235.1. Classification (NCBI taxonomy): domain Eukaryota; kingdom Metazoa; phylum Chordata; class Aves; order Passeriformes; family Corvidae; genus Oriolus; species Oriolus oriolus. Next base: position 3,785 of record VXBT01010038.1, read on the forward strand.
AAAGATGAAGGATTTGGGGGTTTTTTTCCCTCCTCTCTTGATTGCTGTTGCTTGGAGTTACCTGGGCAGGAAACATCTGCTTTTTCCCCATTAAAGAGCAAAGATTAGCAGGTTTGAGTTAAACCTGGCATTCTGTAGTTATTTACTGGGACTTGAGGAGGGGGAAAAAAAAAAGAAGAAGTTGGAACCTAATTACAGAGCAGATGCTGAGAGTGGTATTTATTCACCAAAACCACCCAGGTCATTCATTAAAATCTCAGCTTTAATTAGCAAACACCTGTTTTGTGTTTGATTTTACACTGATCTGCACTGGCTGCGATTTTCTTCCTTCAGGAGGAGCAGTTCCAGGGCCCTGACAGGGACAGGGAGGAGCAGGGCTGGCCCCAGCTCCCCCAGATCAGCGATTTCACCAAAGCCAGGCCTTTCTAGGAAAAAAGCTTTTCCCTTTAACTCCAGCCTGATCCTAACAAAGGTGACCAGGACTCTGTGCAGGCCCCATTTAATCTGAGGAAGAGCACAAAACACCTGCTGGAGCCTGAGCAGCACCTTCTTACTGGGCCTTACAAACCCAAGTCCTTGAAAAGTGCATTTAACACAACACTGAGCAGTGAAAATGCCTTTTGATGACAATGCCGAGCCGAGCTGGGTTTTTGTGGATGCAAATTAGCCACGATAATGAATCCCTCTTTGAAAGGGATGGATCTGAAGCTCGTGTTCTCTATCACAGCCACGCGTTGCACATTGTCCTCAAAGCACTTGATTCTCAAAAATAATTCTGGCACCCGCACAATCGCTGTTCTGGAATTTTTCAAAGCCCCAGAATCAATACCTGCCTCGTCCTTTAAATAAGGATGAAATAATTCTCTAATTCAAAGAATGATGAGGCAATAAACCAATTACAGTAATTAAAGCACTGCTGTAATAAGGGTCACACAGACAAGCGAGCGATACAAGTGATACCTGTGATTATAAAATTATTATAATTTAGGAGATGTTTTCTCCTGACAACATTCCATGTCCCAAATTCTGCCACTGCTTTCTTGTGTTCCCACAGCCAGCTGCCCTCCCCACCTACCACAGAAATCCATGGCAAAAGGGGAAAAACATTTCCCTGGGGAAGATGAAGAGATCTGGAAATAAAGGAATCAGCTGATTAAATTTAACTGTGTCATGGCTGAACCCTGATTAATTAATCAGGCCTGTGCCTGTCCTGCAGGGGAAGGGTGTGCAAAATGCTCAGGGTGGAATGTGTAGGAGGAGAAATGGGGCAGCCCCAGCCCTGCTGCTGCAGGGGTTGGGCACCCGGAATTTGGGAATCTGGGCACGGATCTGGAATCCTGGGGGTGCCTGGGGGTGTCCTAAACGAGACACCGGGTTTTATGATCCTCCTCACGACGAATGGCTGGGTTTACAGAGGCAGCCTTTAGCTTTAACACCCCTCAGTGGATGTTTTAGCTTGCCCTGTCAACATAAACAAATCTGGGAATGATGGCCCAGAGCCCTCGCTGCGCTTCCCGCTGCTCCCTAAATCTCCCGTGGCAGTGGCTCTGCTGGAGTGGAGCTGAGCACGCCCCGACACCCTCAGGGAAAGATCCAGAGCGGCTTTTCCCAGCCCTGGAGCCCGTGCTTGGCATGGAAACCACTCCAGGAGGAAGGAAGGGAGCTTCAGGAGCAGCCCTGCAGCCCAAACCCCTTCCACCCAGCCCAGCGCCAGCCGGGAACGCCGGGGACACGGCTTGGCAGAGTTTGTCCCCACAGGATCCTCCCTGGGCTCACTCCATCCCGGCCTGCAGAGCTCCCCTGCTCCAGGGGTTCACTTTTTGTCAGGAAGAGCAAAGAGCTCAGGGTTACCCGCAGTAACTGGAACTGCACAGCCCCAGAGTTTCTCCCTGGAGAGCACAAAAGGCCTGGGCTGCTCCCTGCAAATCCTTGCCGGAGCTGGTTCAGGAAGCCTGAGCTGCTCACACAGCCCCGGCACAGAGCCCTGCCCGCCTTTCCATCCACTGTGCCTTCCAAACGAGAGAAAATAAAATTAAAACCTGCCCCAGCAGAACCTCCTCAGGTGGGTTTCACCCAAGCCGTGCTCTCCTTTTGGTCCCTCCTCAATGATCCTGTCAGCTCCGAGCGCTCGGGGTCACAGCAATTCCTCCCCCGAGAATGAAACAGCCTCAAAAAGACACGAACTCCTCAAAAACAGGTCTGCTTTTAATCAGCTTTAACATCAGAGCGGCAGCAGCAACCTCCCTGCTCAGGCCACAAATGACAGGTTTATTATCCTTTCTTTTGAAACTGAGAAATTGGTTCAGACTTTGGGATGGCTTTTAGCTACCACCAAAAAAAAAAACCAAACAAAAAACCCCAAACAAACAAACAAACAAGAAAAAAAAAAAGCCAAAAAGCAAAAAAAAAAAAAAAAAAAAAAAAAAAAAAAAGATAAGAGAATAAGAAGGGAAAGAATAAAGGAAGTGGGTATCTTGTGAGATATTTGAAGCTTTGCAGAAAATGCAGGTAAGGCAGACCAGTCGTGCTGCTGTCATCTTGCTTCCACCAAGCTTTGGGCAGCTTGAAAATCAAATGTTTGGGGGTTTTAACCCTCCCCATGTCTGCTGGGTAGATCTGTCCAGCAGGTGATGTCCCTTGGCAAAGGGAGAAACAGATCACGTAGATCAGGGATGTTTTATTGTATAATGCAGGTTTATATTTGATTTATTCCTAAATATAAAACAATCCTGGAATCCCACAGCCCTCACACCCAGGCCTGCTGCCCAGGATCACCCCTGGGAGCCTGGCCTTGTCCTTTCCCCCCTCAACTCCTGTTTAAAGCCCTTTCCATGAGCTCTGCTCCCTCCTGCCCCCAAAAATTCCTCAGTCCTGGCTGTGGGGAGCCCGAGCTGCTCCCAGACACCCGGAATTAATAGGCCAGTGGTGAAAAAACACTTAAAAGGCACCTAAAAGCAGTGACAACGTTCCTGAATTAACTTTAAGCCCGACATTAGTCCCACTAGAGCCAGCAGGATTATTCCAGGGCTGATTTTCTCAGCTGATGAACTGTTTAACTGGACTGAGCCCACTGGATGAACATCGACAGGGGCAGCCCCAGGAAGGTACAAAGGAAAACAGGCGAGCAGTGGAAGGAGGTTCCTTTCAGCAGACCTTGCTGTGGATGTTTATGAATTATCCCTCCCCTTCCATAAACAACGGGCAATCAAAGTCGTGGCAATTAAAAAGTTGGCACTTCCTCGGTCTCAGGGAGGAGCGTTACTGCCCTGAGAGGCAGAAAACCACATTTTGTAGACAAAACAGCCCCTTTCTGTTTTTCCAGGAGTAATTTTAACCTCGTCAAGGGGTGGCTGCCCATGGGAGGAGACTCAGCAGAGGGAAAACGGGAGGGGAGGAAGCAGCAACTCCCGACAAAGAGCAAATATTTGCCCGGCGAGGCTCTGCAATAATCTGCTCTTTAATATCCCAAACGAGAACTCCAAAACCCCGGCACTGTTTAATCAACATGTTTGAGCACAAGCAGGGAACATTCCTGCACAAACCTGAGAGAACCAAACCGAGTTTATGGACACAACCCTAATTAATTTGGTGTGTTTGGACTGCCGGGGTCCCCGCTGAGCAAACTGCAGCAGCTGCAGCTGTGCTGTGACGAGGAGCCCGGCGTGCCCAGCTCTGTGTGAGCTCCAGTTTGCAAATATTTGAGGCTCCTGCGTGGGCAGGTTGACACAGCAATGCAATCAATTAAACAAACAAGCTACAAGGGAATATTGACTGGGAGCACAGCTCCGGCACGGCCGGCCAGGGGAGGCAATGAGAACAGAAATATAAATTTTGTTACGTCTTTTCTCCATCAAGGAATCCGTGATTCTGCTCCGCTCCGGAACAGGAAAATCCGGGGTCCTGATTTATTCATGGCAAAATGCAGCACGCATGACAAATGGCGGAGAAATTAAAGGATGTGCTGATTTGGAAATGACTCCGGCAGCTCCGGGAGTTGGTGGGGCCAGCTGGAGATGAGCTGAGGGCGAGGATGTGCCAAAATTTCCTTGTGTTCCTGAACCAATATCCACAGGACTGAACGCCAAGCATTTTTCACTCAAAATATCCACCAGCATCCAGGCTGTGCTGGCCCAAAATGCTGCCCTGAATTCCATCCGTGGGCATTAATGCAAACAAAGGGCTGGACACTCATTTTTCGGTGCAGCGTGTGACCAGCCCTTGCTGCTGCACAGCCCTGGGGGCTGATTCGGGATCCAAGACATTCCTGCATTTCCCCAGAGCAGTGTCCAGGGCGGTCACAGCGCTGTTGCCTTTCCCTGGTCTTAAAAAATTAAGAGCCAAACACGGTTAAGGGGGAAAAAAAAGGGTTTTTACCTCGGTATTTATTGAAGGATCCTCAGGTGCGCCGAAATGCACATCGAAATGCACCCCAAAAATGCACCCACACATGACAGATCACATACTCAATTACAGGCCTTGCTAATTAGCATGTCCATCAAAGGTTCCCCAGTGAGAGGCTCGAGGGGTTCCTCGTCCTGAGGAACCTTCCCCTGGCTGGGCCTGTCTTTGTTTATGGAGTGTGTTCTGGAGAGGCCCTCGGTGCCTGGGGCTTGCTGACCCCTAACTACGAGGTTTCCAGGATGTTTGGCCTAGGCTAAATTATTAAGAAATTGTAACTATGTGGGCTACAAGCACTAAGAATACATAAAAGCTATATAAAAGGGTATATAAGAGGGGTATGAAAGAAAAGGCAGAAAAATCATCACGGCAGCAGCCCCTGGCAGTGACACCCCAGCGAGGGCCAAGGGATGGAGCAGCACCAGGATGCAGCACTTGGCTCTCCAAGGACGGAGCTGGGGAGGGAGGAGAGCTCCGGGAGCGAGGGGGAGCCCTCGGGGATACCTGGAGTGAGAAGTGCCTGAAAACTGCCGTGAGCTCCTTCCAGAGGCTCCCAGGGACCCCTCCCGGCTCTGCCTGCAGCAGAGGGAGCAGGGGACGGAGCCGGGGAGGGGACAGAGTGCCAGGGACACTCCAGGAAGGGCCGGGGGGAACCAGAGCTCCTTCCCTGCCCCCCGAGGGCATCACAGATTCCCTGGGTTCATCGGGAATGAAAAGGACAAGGGAGGATCAGGAGAGCGTGGGAATGAGGGAGGTGACAGAGCCACTGCGGGGGAAGGACGGCCTGGGATGGGGAAAGGAGGGAAGGATGGACATTTCTGAGGGAAGGACGGACATTTCTGAGGGAAGGATGGACATTTCTGAGGGAAGGATGGACACTGCTGAGGGAAGGATGGACACTGCTGAGGGAAGGATGGCCAGGGATGGGGGAAGGAGGGAAGGACAGACATTTCTGAGGGAAGGATGGACATTTCTGAGGGAAGGACGGACATTTCTGAGGGAAGGACGGACATTTCTGAGGGAAGGACGGACATTTCTGAGGGAAGGATGGACATTTCTGAGGGAAGGACGGACATTTCTGAGGGAAGGATGGACATTTCTGAGGGAAGGACGGCCACTGCGGTGTCCCTGGCTCCAGCCCTGGCCGCTGCAGGAAGCACAAGCCCCTGGCAGCCCTGAGGGTGAAGAGCCAAATGTTTGCCCTGGAGAAGCAGCTGGAGCTGCTCTCCCTGGCAGCAGGAGCAGCAGCTGACCCCGGCCTGAGAGATCCAAGGATTTTTTAATCCCCTTCCATGGCTCGGTGTGTGCAGCCCCTGCCCGGGGAAGGGGCCTGGCAGCTGCAGGGCTTGGGGCTGGATTCCCTCCCTGGAACGCTCTGGGATGGGGCAGATGCAGCCTGGCTGCTCCAGCTGCTGCAGGGCTGCAAGGAACCCCTGCCAGCAGAAATGGGATATTTCCATGGGTTTAAACTCCTGCTCTGCCAGCACGGCTTTTATTCCACCAGAGAAGGGATGAATCCTCAAAAAGGGAACTGCGATCACACCGGTTCTTGGATAAACCCCTCCCATTTTGATAAAAATCCACTCAGTCATGGAAAAACCCCCCAGAACACCTGAGCAGGTTCACGGGGTGGGGCTCAAAGCAAGGCAGGTAACGCTGCTGTGATGAAACGTCCTGTCCCTCTGGCACAGGGGTTGAAATACCAGTCCTGGACAAGGGATTTCTCCTGTGTGAGGGGCTGGAAAAACAAAGCTCTCAGCTGTGCCTCGCTCTGTTAGGGTTTGGGAAGTTCCGGGGTGAGAGGCAGGTCCCACTTTTCCCTGTGAGAGCAGATCAGGGCCTGGCTCAGCCCGTCCTCTCGGCCCTGCAGGTCCCAGCTGCCGCTCCCCGGCCTCGCTGCCGCTGCTGCACAATTAATAACTCGGGTGATTTCAGCCCTTCCTCATGAACACGCACAAAAAAATTATCAAATCCAATTGTGGGCAACAATGTCTCGGGACAAGGACTTGGGGCCTCATTACCCACCCGATCCATCTGGGTTTTTTTGGATTGCTGAGGTTCACAACGTCCCTTTGAGCTAAAACAGCTGAAAAGTGGGGCCAGTATAAACCACTTAAACTCCATTTTCCATTTAAGTTCCAGTTAAGAGCTACAAGCACTGTGGACAATACAGATATTCAGCATCATCAGTTCTTGTCATTTGTGATCTCTTGGAGAATTCAAAACGTTTTGTTTAACCCTTAAAGTTGTTTTTAAAGGGGTTTTAGGGAGTTTTATCATATTAAATATCTGTGTGTGTGTTACAGAGAATTTTACTGAGTGAAACTCCGGCCTGTCCCCAGATCCATGGAATGAAAACGATCCATTTCCAACCACCCAGCAGGCAAACCTCACTCTCAGCTTCTCCCTGGAGCCTCACAGGCCAGGAGGTGCTGTGTCCTTATGGACGTCTGCTCCAGGCAGAGCTTCCCAGGCTAGCTTTCCATGGTTTTTTTTCATGGATCTGGTTTAAAAACTTCCAACCCAGGGATGAAACTTGCCAGTGTGGTGCTGTAAAATTGGGTCTCTGGGCACTGCCTGAACAAAGGCCGTGCACTCTGGTTGGAGGCCACTGAAGAGAAGAATTCGGGCATTTCAAAGCTCTTTTTTTTTTACATTTGATACTTCAGAGGAGCCTGACAAACTCCGGGAAGTTGGGAAAGCTTCGACTCAGCATCCAGGGGATGGAAAAACAACCCCTGAGCTCAGGCAGGTTCTCCCTCGCTCAGTGCCAGGCGTGGAAGGCAGGGAATGCTCATCCCTTCCCGTCGTTTTTTGTCACCCCTTTTTGCTGCGTGTAGCTGCATTTATGTGAGGGATGTTGATATTTGTATTTACATGACTGTTATTAGAGAAGGAGCTGCCAGCCTGACACCGCATTTACCGTCGGAGCCATCTCCCACTTTCTAATGCAGACTTTGCTTATTTTTTTTTTTCTCCCCCATTTTCTTTTCATCCTGGCTGAGGATGTGCCCTAGTTTCTTGTTTAGAAGATGATATGCTTGCATTATGCATTCTAAATATAGGTTTTTGTATTTTTTTTTTTTTTGCAAAGCAGGTTGACGTGGTCGTCAGAAGAAATGAATTCAGAGCTCCTCTTCTGCCCCCGGGGAGCTGTGCTGGGAGAATCTGATGCCAAGGTAGGGCTAAAACACGAAGCTGCTGATGTGTTCCAGGACAATTTGGGTGTTTTTTTACATGTTGGGTGGTTTTTTTACCTGTTTTTGTCATAATTTGGGGCTGGCAGGGCCTGTGGAGGAGGGGAAGGAGCAGAAAAACTCCCAGGGACCAAGTGTCCACTCAAAATCCCCTTCCAAACCAGCCACACTCATCACAACCTCAGTTCTGAGAGAACAGGGAGGGATTGAGGGAATTCAGAGAGGGATTGAGGGAATCCAGGCAAAAAGGGATTGAGAGAATCCAGGGAGGGAGGGATTGAGGGAATCCAGGGAGGGAGGGATTGAGGGAATCCAGGGAAAAAGGGACTGAGGGAACCCAAGGAGGGAGGGATTGAGGGAATCCAGGGAGGGAGGGATTGAGGGAATCCAGGGAGGGAGGGATTGAGGGAATCCAGGGAGGGATTGAGGGAATCCTTCAGCCCAGCCCTGTGCCCATCCTGCTCTCCCCAAGGTGGGATTTTCGCCCCTCCTGCTCCCCTCCTGCTCCATCAGCCCTGCCTGCACCAAGCACCCACCTCTGAGCCTCCCTGATTTCCACCAGTGACAGAAAAAGGGAGAACAGGGCGTGGCTGGCCTGGGTATTTTGGGAGCAGAGCCTGAAGGTGACTCTCGATATCCTGATGGAGGTAAATTGTTGTTTTATTTGAGAAAGAAAGAGAAGCTGGCAAAGCACACAAACACCACAGAATGAAGGACTCGCACAGGGAGCTCCCTAAAACGTAAACCACCCCTGCTGAAGGAAGAACGCTCCAGAACCTCCCAGCCCAGAGAGGAAGGAGCAGCTCTGTGGGCACTCTCTGCCTCCAAAATCCAGGAATTTTCCAGCTCCGTCACCCTGAAGACTGGCAAACATCACGGGCAGAGTTAAAGGGAACAGCTAAAGGGAATTATCAAAAATCTAATGGAAAACTCCCATTTCATTTGAGGAGACTGGCTTCTTTTCACTCAAATCTTTGCTTTTGGGGTTGTTCCTGTTTAAAATTCCAGAGCCAGATCCCTCTGTGGTACAACACCAATGGTTCCAATGGGTTTCCAGCAGGGACAGGGATGCAAACGCTCCCTTTTCATGTCCCCCCTGTAATTTTCCTCCATCAGGTCCAGCCCTGCTGCATGTGGGGATTGTTCCAGCCCTGTCCTTGTGACATTTCATTAAGCTGCTCTTTTAAAGCTTATCATTAGAGGGACTGGAGCCTTGGTGGAAGAACTTAATTGCATCCTATTTTCCCCGCCTGAAGATGCATTGGAGAAGTCAGTTTGCATTTTGATTTTTCTTTCGTTTTTTTTCAAGGTCTTTGTGCCGCACAGAATTTTAAATTCCTCCATCTGCTCCGCTCCCTCCTCACCTGGGGCTGCCAGAACCCCTGCTATTAGACCTGTCAATATTCCTGTTCTTTCCCAGCTCCTAAACTCTACGAGGAACGGAGATTACAGCCACTGGAGTTTACCCGGGAAAGGCCTTTGCACAGGTGGAAAAGGGATAAAAATCCGTAAAAATAAAACCATATAAAATAGAGAATGTTTCTCTTTGCTGCCAGCAAAACCTGTTGTCCTCTCCTTTAAAATACCCCCAAAATGGAAATACCCCAAAAGATGGAAAACTCCCAACATTTCTTTACCCCACACAGGGGGAAAAAAATTCCAGCTTAAACAGCACCGAACAAAAAAAGGGTCACAGCTCTCGGCAGGACGGCCTGACCTGTGTGTGCCCTGCAGGGTGGGCACCAAACCCCCCTGTCTGGCCCTGGAGGAGCCCCGGCCCCGCTCCTTTCATGGTGCTGTAATTTAAAACCCTCTCTCTGTAGCAGGCGCTGGGGAAGGCTGCGCAGAGCTGCTCCTCCAGAAGGTGAACTGGCGCCCCAGGCTATGGTGGAATTAGAAAAGCAAAGGGCAAAGCGAGTTATTTCGTGCAGAAAAAGCTGCTGGCGCTCCCAGGCCCTGAGTGAGAGGAAACTCATGGGGATGTTCAGTCGTGGGCTGGTGGCGCTGGCGCTGCTCCCGGCCCAGGACAGAGCCAGCAGAGGTCATTCCATGGCCCAGCAGCACCAGGAGCGGCCCCCACCCACCCTGGGCCTTCTCCCCGTGTGGGTGATCCCTGTGAGCTCCACTCTGTGCATCCTCAGAGGCCAAACCGCACCAAAACAGGCTGGAACTAAACCTCAACTCGCCCGGCCGCGAACCCACACAGGAACCCCAAAACATTCCTGTGCCGAGCGGGTTCAGCGCTGCTGGACAGAAATCCATCACGGAGCAGAAGGAAGCGAGCAGCCCTGGGGAGGTTTTGTGCTCAGAAACGCAGATTTCTGGCTTTGTGCAGGTACCTGGGCAGAATCAAACCTTTCAAAGGCTCCTTTGTGCTCAGTGCTCGCAGGAGAGGGGGATCCCTCTGGATCCCTGTGGATCCCTGTGGATCCCTGTGGAAGGGGAGCAAAGGGAGGAGCGGGGAGGGTGTGGGAGCCCTGGGCTCTCCTCTTCTCTGCAGCGCTGCAAGAGTGGGAATTTGCTGCTTTGCTGACTCAATTCTGCTCTAAATAAAATTCCGAGGCTGTTTGGAAATAACAGAAACAAAATGTTCCCGTGCCTCGCTTCTCCTCTCTCACCCATCCGGCGCCAAGCGCGTGTGAGGAGCTTCCAACCCCCAGCCCGGAGAACTGAGCTCCAAATGCTCCTCAGAGCAGTTCTGTGGGGTTTGATGTTTACCTCAGGCACTCTTTCAACTTTATGCAACTTTAATTAATCCTTGATGATCTGCAGTGAGGGGACAAGCCAAGGAGCAGAATTCCTGCCGGCGCACTCCCAGCCAGGACTGGGAGCAGAGAGCAGGGGGCTCACATTCACTTCCAAATTACCTGAACAGCTCCAGCTTGACCCTTCTAAGAGGGAAAAGCCAACTGGAAAACCATGGAAGTTTTATTTATCACCCCAAAGGTTTCTCTGTTTCACCTCAGCCACTGAGGTTTTCCTCTTCACTGCACTGGTTAAGGTTCACTGGAGATTTCCTGGCTTTAAGTCATGGAAAAACCGCTGGTGAGAGGCTGGAGCGAGGCTCCTCCTAGCCCAGCCATAAATAAAAATATTTATTGGAAAGCAAAGAGAACGCAGAACCCGGGGGAATTCTCCGTGGGCAGGGCTGATAATCAGGCCCAGGCTGCTCAGAAGAATTACTTGTGCAATCTCACTGGAGTGGCTTTCTAAGGAAAATTAAAAGAGAAAAACTGTAAATACATGGAGAGGAGAGAGAATATGAAATCAGGCTGCTGCTGCTGTTTTTCTCTCTCCCAGTGACTTCAAGTACAACCTGGAGGGTTCTGTTCCTCGTTGGGATTCAGAGGCTCAGCTCATAAACCGAACCTGCCCAAGTTATCATAACGTGACTTATTGAGCTCATTCCTGCCACTGTTTGCTCTGTTCTCCTTTTTTTTTTTGCTGTGTATACTTGGATTTCAGGGCACAATTCGTACCAGTGGCCAATGTGGGGTGAACAACAGTTCACAGGCAGAAAGATAAGAGGATTAATAGAGCACAAAATAACAGCATTCACTGTTATCTAAAGGTCAAGGAGAACTATAAATTGCATTCACTTGGGGAAAAGGACAAGCACTTTAAAATAAAAAGGCAGATCCTTAAAATGCAGAGCAAAGTTTGCCTCAGCGAGGCTGATTTTTATAATAATGCAAGGTTCGTAATTATGTCAGATTATTATGGTCTATTACAGTCCAATTGTGAAATAACTCCAGATTTTCCCTGTTCAGTGAAGCTGGGTCGAGCATTAGTTCCCATTCTTTGACTGCACTTCTGAGCTAAACCCCACCAGGCTGCAGCTGCCAGCTGGGATTTACTGGGAACAGGCGGGAAGGGTTTCCCTCACATGGAGGACATGGATTTCATCTCCACTTCCCCAGAAAAAAACCCTGCATTTCCACAGTGTCTGAATTCTTTTAAAACAACCCGTTGGATGTTTCCCATCCTAAAGGGCTGAAAGTCCCCCAGATAAATTCAGGTGAAACCATAAGAGATTGATCAGGCATTCCTGTTTCAGGATAAACACCAGCTTGCCTGAAATCTTCATTCCTGTTCGTTTTCTGAGTTCTGGGTTGGTTATTCCACATTTTCCTCTCCCGGCCCGTGGGTTTGGCTGTTCCCAGGGCACCAGAAAAGCCCCAGAGTGCAGCAGGGACAGAGCCCAGAGGTTCCTGAGCAACTCCAGCAGTCCCTTGGAACCTCCACCCCTGGGTGAATCCCTCCTCCCCTGGTGTTCCAGCTGGGAAAAGCTCCCTGGCTATAAAAATGAGGAATAATGGATTTCAGACACCCCTGCACCATCCCGACAGACCCATTCCCAGTCCCAGCTCATCTTTCTGTGGATGAAGCGAGGCTGGAAGGAATTCTGCCGCTGGAACGCCGCCGAACGTCCCTGGAAGTGGATCCCACACACAAACAGCTCCTGCCCGTCCCTCAGTCACCTTTTCCTGTTTGCCTGGAGCAGAAAGGAGCGGGTGGGGCTTTTCCCACTTCCCTTTGCCGAAGGTCCCACCAGGTAACGGGAGCGGAGCACGGGGAGGGGGAGTTCGGAGCTGGCATTTCCCTGCAAGGCAGCGGCTGCTGGGATTTGTCACCCCCCATCAGGGGGCTGATCCATCCCGGCCCTGCTGGTCCCTCCCTGCTGGCCCCCTGCCAGCCCCAAGAACTCCACTTTTGCAGGCAGGACGTCTCCTCCCTCACAGCCTTAATCAGGTTATTATTCTCTCATTGCTCACTCCCCAGCCCGCATTGCTGGATGTAATTCATCCAGAGGTGAGAGAGGCTCATCCAGGACAGAAACCTGCAGCTCCTGGGTCCAGCTGGTGCTTTGACATTCAGGGGAGATGATAAAAAACTTCTAAAAGCCTCCATTTTCTTCTCTTCTTCTACAATTTTATCTTTGGCTTCTCAGCCATTGCTCCATGTGCCAACTGCTTTTCCATCAATCAGTGCATGATTTCTGCATTAAATAAATCCCCCTGCAAAACCAGCAGCAGATGCAGCAGCTGATGCCAGGGAGAAAACAGGAGGGAATTCCTGATAAATCACAAACGGAGCTGCTTTGGTCAGCTGCAAACAGCCGGTGAAAAATCACAGGCTGTGCAAACAACCCTCAGCAGGTCCTTCCACACTCCTTCATTTTCTCAGTAAAAGCACCCAGGGATGCCAGGACACCCCGATATTTAAGGATGTGCCAACTCAGGATATTTCCACGATTCCATCATCTGGAGACTTTAAATATCAGTTCAGCCCTGAAGGGTTCAATTCACCCGTGAGGGGCTGAACAAGCACCTCAAGTTTCTGCCTCTAGGAGTTAAACTGGCACTGAATTAGGTCCCAAATCCTCAGCCACTTTTCAGACTGAGCCCTAAATGCAGATTTCCTGTTAATGATTATTTAATTTCCTGTCACAGCAGCTGTGGCAGAGCCGAGCTGGCCGTGCCAGGACAGCAGAGGGGAGCTGGCCCTTCTCCTCAGGTAGCAGTTTGCTCAAACAGCTGTTTCTGAGCAAGCCAAACCCCCGAGAATCCCAGTTCCCTTCACAAAAAACAAAGCCATCAGCTCAGATTCAGAGCACTTTTCCCCCACGTGGAACATTCCCACTGATGGGACTCCAGGGCTGCTCTGGCTCTCCCTGTCCCCTCAGCGTGGCAGGGATGCTCCAAACATCATCCCTGGCAATCATCAGCGAGATCAACGAGCACTTCAGAGCATCTGCTGCTCCTCGGGGGGCTCGGAGAGAGAGGAGAGCCTTGGTCAGACCCCTCACTTCAACAGATGGAGCAGAAATGGCCCTGGGCTCCCCCCTTCCAGCCGCGAGCGTGGAGGCCTCAGCGCCGTCAGCAAAGTGGGGCCACAGCCAAAGCCGATGGAGTGAAAGCTGCAGGGGGCTTTGGGAAAAACCTTTCCAGCCACTGCTCCGCTTCCTGATGGCATCCTTTGGAAATCAACCCCCACAGGGAAGGGCAGGCGGTGGTGTGGAGGAGCAGCAGCAGTGACACCCTGCTGGCAGCCGCACAGCCCCGGCCGCCGCCTCGGGAACGCGGGACAGCGGCGCTGGGAGCGCCTTTACTCGGAATCCCTCGCGTGGGTTTTTCTCCCTGCAGTTCACAAAACTCTCTGGAAGGCTGGAAGTGAAATTTCCGTCTTTTCCCAGGCTGGGGAACTCAGCTGAAGTTGTGCCTCCGCTGTGGGGAAGATCAGCTCCTCTGCTTGTCCCCAGGGCTCTGAAGCCCCGGGTTGCTTTGTCACAGGGGAAGCGTCACCCTGCACCCTCCGGAGAGTGACATTAAAGCTTTGTACCGGGGAGAGCAGGAGCAGCAGAGGCTGAAGTTCAGTGTCTCCTCTCTGAGTCACTGCGTGAATGAAAGGGAAGGTGGCATTCCAGAGCCATCAGATCCATGGGCTCCGCTTTATTTCCGTGCTCAAAGCTCCCTCCCACGCTGTTTGGATTCTTTCCATGCGCTCCCCTGCACAAACAGCGCCGGGGCTGCTCAGCTCCTTCCCTCAGCGCGGGGATGACAAAGTTCCTCCTGCTCTGACGTGGCCACACGAAGCCAAGGGACACTTATCCCTCTCTTAATTAATTAATTAATAATTAAAGGACACCCTCTCCGGAGCAGAAGCCGTGGAAGAACAGCAAGAGCCTCTTCTCATGGAAGGGAATCCTGCACACCCTCGGGACCACCACCCTGGCCCTGTCCCAGCCTTCACTGAGAGGAATTACGAACCCTGCTGCTGCTTGTTCCAGCTCTGGCTGCTGACAGACAGCTTCTCCTGCACGTGGCAAGGTGGGAAACACCTTTCCTGCCAAACCAGCCCCCAGCTCGCCTCGAGGGATGGGAAAGGCTCAGGTTCCACGAGGAATTACAGAGCCAGAGGGTGGCTGGAGCCTGAGACCTGTGCAGAGCTCAAGGAAATGCCAGCCCTGCTTTGGTGGAGGGGATAATGGCCCTGACAAGAACCATGAGTTCCATCAGAGAGCCCCAGTAACGAGGCAGTAATTCACTGGCCAGGACTGTCATATTCACAAAATGCATTTGTGAGAAGCTGCATCGGGCCAAGGGCTTAATAAATTCAATAAAGTCCCCACTAAATGCATTAGTGCTGCCTGGGTATGATCTTGATAGATCGTGGAAGTTGCCCTCGAGCAATTAGTGCTGGGCCAATTGCTCGGATTCAATCGGAACAAAGCGCCGGCACTCGGTAATTTGGTTTACTCTAATGAGAGAAAGAATTTGTGAGGAGGATATAGGCAATAAAAGCTGAAAAGCACAATTTACAATGCAGTGACAAAAGTAAACAGACTTTCAACAAGGCACTCGGGGTCATCCCTTGAGTTCTGTGGTGCAGAGGTCTCGCAGCGAGGGCGCAGTGGGGTGATGAGAGCGGGACTGAGCTGCGTCCCTGCCCGCACAGGGCTCCTCTCCTGCCCCCCCTGGAGCTGCACCTGTCCCTTCCCAAGCTTTTTACCTCCAGGAAACAGTGAATTAGGATGAAAATGGATCTCTAGGACCAACTAGGTTCAGTGAAGGACTCACAAAAGCTGAGGCAGAGAAGCCACTGGAGGCTGTGTGACCCCATCCCCGAGCGGTGCCAGCAATGGCTCCTCGCAGCAGCGCACTCCAGATGGGCTGGGACAGAGCCAGCCCGGCTCAAACTTCATCTCTGCCACAGAAACAGAGGCAAGAAGAAAAATAATCCCCTTGCTTCAGTGCAGGCCTCACTTTGCTTTGTGTTTAGTGAAAGAGCCCAGGCCAGGAGGGCTCCAGAGCAGTGACAGCTCCTGTCCCCACGTCCCCGCGCGAGGAGCCCGAGCTGGGGCTGCTGGGGCCAAGGGACGCTGCAGCCAGGGGAGGGTTACCCCGGTGTGCACAGACCCCTGCTTCTGCTCAGCACAAATAATTGAATGATGCACCCGATTAGATCAGAAAATAGAAAAATCCTGGGCTGAGCAGCGCTCCCTGCTCAGCACCTGAACCCGGCCCTGGCGCTCACCTCACTCCAGCTGCAATCCAGCAATTAGTTCCAGCAAAACTCTATTTGCTTATAGAACTAATTAGAGATCAAGAAAGTGGCTCACTTTTGATAATTACATGGTTGTGTCCCATCTATCAGCCACTGTTAAATTGTTGTTATATTAATGTAAAGCTCATAATCACGGCTGTTGGAAATTGAATAAATGTTCCTGCCAATTCTCTAATGCAATTAATTTACATAAAAGCCTCTGGAACTAAAATTGAAATGATATACATCTTTCCAAGGGTTTCATTTAAAACAAAGCTAAATAATAGAGAAATTACAGATCTTCTCTCTTTTCTCTCCACATTCTTGTGTTTACTAAAGTTAATGGCCAAATAATCACTGGGATGTGCCTAAACCAGAGTTACTCGGAACTGCTGCAGCAGGAGCTCACTGCCGTGTCCAGTGATTCATTATTCACGACATGAACATTTCACAGAGCCTGTTCCCAGTCCAGGGGAGGTGCAGGAGCCAGAGGAAGCTCTGTTCCCTCAGCCATCGCCATGGAAATCACGCTCAGCTCTCCATTCGGGCGTTTGCGTTTCCTGCGGAGCTCTGACGCGGCTGATCCGGACAAATCGTTCCTTGCCATGAGCTCCAGCCAGGCCCGCACAGCACAGCCCACTCCGAGACCCTAAAACCAACACGTGTCGCTTCTCTTCCCAGGAAGTTCTCCCTGCTTTGATGAACCTCAGGACAAACCTCCTGGACAGCCAAACCCCTCCTTGTCAGAGCCCTGGGTCCCACAGCAGCAAAGCCCTGGGTGTTCAGCACCAACATTCACCCCAAGGCTGGCCCGAGGTGGGACTGAACGAGTTCTCATCTGGAATTCAACGTCTGCCAAGCTTTGGGAGCTGCAAGGTGAATTAGGACTTCCCTTGCTGAATTAATTAATCAATCACTGCTGATATTTCTGTAATTTCAGATTGTTCGAGAGCGTTTCCTTCACCTCTCTCATTCTTGTGTCCTCCGATCTCCTTCATGCTCAGACACTGCTCTGTTCTGAGTGAACAGATAATAAATTTGTGCTTTTGTAAAGATCAAAACGTGAGCCTGGATCTGCTCAGAGTGAGCTCTCCATGAATTTATTGCACCACCTACGCTGTTTGTACTTCCCTTTCTGAATCAGAGAAAGGCCCCACTATCTACAGCCCTCTTTAAACACATTTCATCTCCAGCTTTGTGAAATCATTAACAATTTCTGCCGTTCAATAGAGCAGGGAAGAGTGGGAGACCTTGCAGGGGCTGGATCTCCTCCCCAGTGAGGAGTCTGTGGGATTATTCTGGTGTGAGAGTGCCTAGAATGAATCCAGATTTTCAATTTAAATGGTTTTTCCTTGAATCCTCCCCAGACTGTCCATAGGATATCTTTGTGTCCAGCCCCCGTTTTTCCTGCACTGGGAGCTGTTGGAGGATGGGGCAGGGATGCAGAGCTGGATTTTGCTCACATTCCCCCCACACACAAACAACCCTTTGGTGTAATTCCTGGCCTCCAGCTCCCCCCAGACCAATCCATCCTCGTGTCAGGAGTACCTGGGAATCCTTTAATTCCTGCCCTTTGTGCCAGGACTGCCCCAGGCACCACAAACCCCAGGAGTGGTGCAGCTCTTTGATCAGTGCAGAGACCTTGCTGGATTGATCAGGAGCTCCCCCTCGCCACTGCTTTGTCCTGGCTGCGTTGATGGAGTTTTTGGTCTGTGGGTTGGTATTTTTCAGTGCTGGGGGTGTTCCCACACCTGCAGTGCCAGCAGCTCCTTCCCCCACGAGAGGATGGGGAAAATCTCTAAAATCAGCAGGAGAGGGGCTGGATGAACATCAGTGCTGAGCCTGGCCAGGAATCCTCCCTGGGGTGGTGCTGCTTGTCCCACCTTTCCCCGCTCCAGCTGCACTGAATTCCTTCCCTTCTGCACTCCGTCCCCAGCCCCTCTCAGCTTTTAGGACTCTGGCTGACATTTATATCTCTTTTTTCACGGCCCTGGCACAGTTGTTCAAGGAGAGGAGTTGACTCAAGAGATGGAGGGCAAATAGATCTGAGTTTAACTTCCCCGAATTTCCCTGTATTTATTACCTCGCCATTCCACACGGGGACGGGCAGCCGGTGATTTATGGGGTCGTGCTCATCCACACAAGTTGGTGCTGATGCCATAAAAAGCTCGGCGGGCCGGCAGCTCCAATAAACCGGGAATTAGCGAAGGAGCACGATGGAGAGGGGAGGAGAGGAGAGGAGACAGTCATTGAATCAGCAACACCAAGGTCTGGCCGAGACGGGCTCCAGTCAATGATGCCATAAAGTTTTATCCCGGCCGGAGTGTGGGAAACGCTCCCACCTTGGCAGAGCCCTGCAGGGGTGGGGCATTCCCAGGACGGGAGGAGGGTGAGCTCAGGGGAGCTGCCAGCAGGGATTTGATACTCGGGAGAATTTCATCTCCCCAAAAACAACCCCAGCATTGGGCTGGGCACTGAATCTGGAAAGGGAGGATGGATGTTCAGGAGTTTGGTCGCGGTCTCTGCAAGCGGTGTCACAAATCCCACAGTTCTGCGTTAAATACGCTCAAAAATGGGCACTTTGGGGTGGCATTTCAGGCTCCTGCCGCCCCTGTTCTGGTAAATCGGCATCCAACCCTCTCCTCCCAATCCTGCCCCTGCCAGAGCTCTGGATTCTGGAGTGAGCTTTGGGATGGCAGCCCAGGATCACCCACAGCACCCACAGCTGATGAACTGCAGCGACTCCTCGATCAAACCCATCCCCACACCCCTTGCTCTGGGCTCCCTGCTCCTTCATTTGTGCTGGGATTTGTAATTTCACCTGGCGAGAGCTCGGAGACAGCTCGCTTTAACAGAGATTGGACAGAAAAGTGTCTGCAGCTCCAAATTCTCAGCTGATCTGCACCATCTGGGGCTGAACAAATCAAATGAGAAAAAACTTCCAAACAACCTTAGAGTAACTTAAACCTCCTTGACTTTCTGGGTCTGTACCTCAGAATTTGGCCTTAAAGCCAAATAAGAATGTAATAATAAAAGCCCGATAAGAATTTAATACACACCAATAACTAAAATAATCCCTAATTTCAATTCTGTTTCAGCTCCCAAGGTGTTAAAAGTAGGATTAGCAACGATTTTAGCCCGGTATTATTGTCATTGTTTCCTTGCAAACAGCAAAGGGAGAAAGAGCTTGCCATGTTTTATTTTTATACAGCCCAGGAAAGGAGAGCACAGCCAATAAACTGAGGGTGTCCTACACAAGCTCCAGCATTGTATAAATCATGAATAATGCATCAGGCAGAAATGAGAAACTGCAATAGAATCAAACCTATATGGAAATAAATAAAACATAACAGCAGCAGTGCAATCATGTCGGCCGTGTTGATAAAAATGTGTTTGTGTTTGTGCGAGGGGAGGGAGGAAACTTCTCCGGTGGATGATTGTGAGGGCATTAATAATAATAATGATAATAAAACCAACATGGCAAGGCAAGAAAAGGGTAATTAGCAGATGAAGATCCAGCCAGGAGTGACAGGAGATGGAAAAGGGGTCGGGAGGGGATTTTGGGGAATACAGGGCTGGGTCTGGATCTTTGGGAGGGATGGGAATGCGCACCCTGCACGGGCTGATGCCCTGCAGCATCTCTCATTCCGCACCTGGAACAGCTCTGTCTGAGGAAATGGAAGGAAATCAGGAATTGGGTGCAATCCCAGCTCTAATCTCGGCTTCCAGGGGCTAAATCCCAGCTTCACCTTCCCCAGAGGGTTGTTGGGACAGCCGGGGGCCCTGCCCTCTTCCTGCACCTCCGCAGGGCCACACTGAGAGAGGAGAGTTTAAAAGGAACGAGGTGGTTCCGTGTTTTGCCGTCCCACTGGAACCCGCTCCCTCTCCCGGCTCCAGTGATGCCACGATGATTTTTTTGCTTTTTCTTTTATACCCCTTTTATACCCTCTCTTATACAGCTTTTATGCATTCTCAGTGCTTTTAGCCCACACAGTTATAACTCTTTAAGTCTGATCCCTTCCCTCACACCCAATATCCCCTTAAGCCAAGAGCCCAAACACCCTGGGAACCCCAGACCCCGAGGGCCTCTCCAGAACACATTCTGTAAACAAAGCCAGGCCCAGCCAGGGGAAGGTTCCTCGCTGAGGGGTCTCGCTGGAGTCCCTCCCTGGGCAATCTTTGATAGATGTGCTAATTAGCAAGGCCTCTAATTGCACACACATCACATCGTGGGGGGCCATTCCTGCGGGGGGCATTTCGGGGTGCATTTCGATGTGCATTTCGGCGCCCCTGAGGGTCCTGAGATAAACACCGAGGTAAAACCCTTTTTCCCTCTCAACTGTGTTCAGCTCCCTTCATTTTAAGACCAGAAAAAGGCATCACCAGGAGCTGCTCACACCCTTTATTCCCCTTTCCTGGAGCAGAGCTCCACACAGAAGCAGCTCTGGGGGTGTGGATCACCAGCCGAGCCCTGCAGAGCCCAGCTCTCCTCAGGGTTAATGGGATCCAAAGGAAACACTCAAGGACAAAGCCTCCACTCCCCTCCTGTAATGATCCCTGTGTTTCCAAGGAAATCTCTTCCCCCTAAGATTACCAGGAACATTTAATGCAAATTGGATGCATCCCTCTTTTCTTTAAGACTCCAAATAATCTATGCATATCTTTCTATTACTTCTCAGAGCCATTAGCCGGGATGAGTTCATATTTTTATTCCCTTTGCACACTGAATGCGTCTCTTTCCTTTGGGGTGGCAGCTTTTATTATTGAAGTCAGCAAAACCTGAGCAATCCCATTACCTGCTCCCTCTGCTCCCTCTCTTCCAACCACCCGTGATTTATGAGCCAAAATCAAGGTTTGGATTGCTCAGAGCGGTTTCCGTTTTCAAACAAAATCCAAAATAACTGATCAGAATAGCTCTGATTATTAAAGCCTCGACAATTAACGGATGGAAGCCATTCCCCAAATCTGCTGCTCTGTTTTCTTTAAGGTTTCAGCTCATCAAAGAGGAGATTTGGCTCCTCACAAAGCAGTTAAGGGATGGCTTGATAACACTCCTGAAGCAGCTCAGAAATGTGATAGCAGCTGAAAAAGCCACCAGGAGCAGCAAGAACTGAATAGTGAAGTTAGATAAAATCAGATCAAAAATAGAACTTGTCTCCTTTTTTGCTGGTTTTTTTTTAATGGAGATGTTTAATCCTTGGCCACTTTACTGCTTGGGAAAGGGGAGCACAGGTACTTTGTACAGGAGATATTTGAGCCCAGGGACTTTCTGTGGGGTGAACATCCACAGAACATTCTGAGTCAGAAGGGACCCACGAGGATCATCGAGTCCAGCTCTTAAGCAAATGGCCCATATTAAACACATGTATTATAAATACAGATCTATTTCAGGAAGTCCTGTCGATTTTTAGTTACTTCTGCTGTTAAAACCTCTGAAATTCTGGTCTTGTTTCTCCCACCACAGCAAAAATAACCCCAGGAACGAGGGTGGCAAAGGATGGCGAGTTCTGCTCTGCTCAAGGCCATGGTGATGGACAATTAAAAAAAAAAATAAAGCTGATTTTTCCCTTCCCTCAAGAAGCTGTGGGGGCACTGAGAGGAGCTGAATTCCCGTGTCCCAGCCCCAGGATGCTGCTCCAGGATTTCCCAGGGCAGGGGAAGCTCTGCCCACCCCAAGCAGCTCCCGCTGCTCTGTTCAACGACTCCGGGGCCGTGATTTGGTGGGAGTTGTGACTTCTCACATTTAATGAAGTGAAACCCTCCTGGCCCTGTGTGAGCTGTTCCCAGGGCTGGGAACGCAGGAATTTCTGGCATTTGTGACCTTATTACAATGCACTTTTTGCCTGGCTGCTCGCAGGCCTAGCGGGAGCTGTGAGCGGGGCCTGCACGGAGCAGCGGCCGGTGTCTGGAACTGGACGTAAAAGAGCCTCATCCGGACAAAAACGTCGCTTAAAACGCCATTTTATGCTAACTTAGGAAAGCAGAGAGAAACAAGCTCGTCTTTAAGGCTGATATTAATTTCAGTGATGCTGCTGAACTCTGCAGGGGTAAACAAGGCCGGGCTCTGGCTGAGCCCTAAAGAGGAGCTGCTTGTTCAGCCAGGGCAGCGCAAAAAACCCTCCAGGGGCTCTGGGTTTGTTCCTTACTTGAAATCTGGAACCTGAGATGCAGCTTCCGAGTCCCTAAAGCTGCAATCCGTGCCTGGGTGCAGTGGGCTGGCTGTGGTCATTAATTAAAACCTGCCGGAAACTCGTTAAAAATGATGTTCACTGTGCCAAGGCCTTTGGGGCCTAAACTTAGGGGTGTATTTCACACACCTGGGGTTGTTCTTCTCCAGGCTCTTTGGGTGGAGATCCCTCATTCCAAGCACCCACAGACCCCACAGACACTGAGGGTTCTGAAGCTCACAGTTCTGGGACTGTTCTTGGAAATCCCAGAATGTTCTGGAAACCGCAACGTTTTCAGTCAAATAAATTTCAAACCTGAGATATTGCAGTGTTTCGGTATTTCAGTGTTCCAGCTACAGGATTTTTAACGTCATGGACACCCTGAGAGGCAGAAAATCGAAATTCAAAATGATTTTTTGCTCAAGGCCAGGGGACTGCAAACAAGTGGTTTGAGTTTTTTCTCTTGGAGTCCCTTGGAATTGCCTCTGCATCAGCCAGAGCAGGAATTTCAGTGTGGAGTCACCAATTTCCACTGGGATACAGACCCCTGCCAGGGCACCTGCACCCCCAGGAATCCCTAAACCCAACGGTGGGATTTATTTTAAAGTGCATTAAAAGCCCCAAACCTCAAACAGCAGCAAAACTCAGGATTCCTACAAATATCCCGGCATTCCTGCCAGAACCAAGTGCCCCCTACAAACTGGCCATGCCAGGCAGTGCCCAGGGCACCCAGGAGTTTCCCTGCTACTCCCTGGATCTCAGCCTTGCACTTAGGATGGAAAAAAAAAATGGCATCAATTTAACTTAAAACAGCCCAAGTGAACTCAGACAAAGTGGAGTGTCCTTCAAAGGAAATTTATCTGGGAAATGAATGGGATAACGCAGTGACAGATCTGCACTGAGCTCACACGGCTTCACTCCGTGGCCTCCTCAGCCGGGTTCATCATCTGCGGGGATCGAGGGAGAAACTCCGGAGCTGTGCGAGAATAACCACGAGGATCCCAATAAAATCACCTTGGGCTGATGCGCGGGGAGGGCTGAGCAGGGTTCACCTCCCTGTTCCCCGTTTTTGGGGATTTCGGAGCGGGCTGATGTCCCTCGGGGGCAGGGACACCCCTGGCTCGGGGCAGGACAGGGGTGGCATCAGGAGTTCAGGATCTGTCGGAGCTGGCCCAGCCCCGCACACCCTCCCGAGCTGCTCCTGCGCTCCAGAACGCTGCCAGGCTTCAGAGCAGCCTCTGAAACATCGTCGCCCGCTGGATTATTGCTCAGAGCAGCTGGAGTGAGCAGCGAAGGGCTCCTTAACATCTCTGTTTATTCCCTTTTCACCCAGCTCCATCCCAGGGGGGGCCGCATCTCCTCTTTCCTCCTCCTCCTCCTCCTCCTCCTCGGAGCTGATCCCGACAAAACAACCCAAAGATTGCAATTTCAAAACCTCATTCTTTGAACTTTTCTAATCTCCGCAGCAGCGATTTAACAGAGGTTTCCATGTTTGCTGCTGTTGTTTGTTGGGGTTTTTTTTTTTTTATATCAGGTCATTCAGAACTTTCATTTGATTGCTCGAGGAAACCAAACTGTTGCTGCTCAATCTCCTGGAAATGCTCCCCACGGTGCAGCCACTCGGAGCTGTCAGGGCTGGGGTGGAGGGCTGATAAAATCAATCTGTTCCAATCACCTTTACAACTTATCCTTTGGCCCTGTTTTAAATAACACCGCCTGTTTGCTATCCAGCAGCCGAAACAAAAGGAAAAATCCCACGTGGGCTGTGCCACCCCTTGGATAACGCAGCCCAGATTCCTCTGGGGAATATTTGCCTTTAAAGATTGGAAATTCATCTGTTCCACTCGAGGTGTTCCAGTGGGGAGGGTACTGCAAACGGAGCTCACAAACAGCGACATTTTTTATTTATTTGTTTTATCTCCCCCTTTTCCTGTCCTGTTCTCAAGTGAAAACCAGACTGGTTTATACCAGATTTAAATGATACCAAACTGAAGTGTCCTCCAGAATGCCAGAGAGAAGCAGCCCCGATTCCAGTTCAATATTCCAGTACTTGCCAGAGTATGTGACACCACGGGATTTCAGCCTGAAATCCAACGTGCAGCATTCCAGCCTCCTGGAGCTGCCCAAGGCGCAGCCAGGGAGCAGATCAAACCTTCACCCGCCCCGAGTGAAGGGCAATAACCGCATGATAAACTGGAAAACAAGGTCCTGTACCCGGCTGGGAGGCACCTGAGCTCATTTCTGCCCCCCAGAAATTCCTTCTCTGCGGGGTTCAGAGAGGGACGAGCTCCACCAGCTCTGAAATGACGTGAGGGAGGTTGGCTCCATGGGATTTTTGGAGGAAAATGCCCCTCGTGTAAAGCAAGAATTGAATTTGCACGGAAGCACAGCTGCCTCCAGCGTTCCTGGGTGCAGGAGGTTCTGACCCTGAACTTGGGGTGTGAATCCACCGCCACCCCAGGACCTCACCCCGAAACGCCACAGCCCATGAGGAATCTTTTCCCCGAACAGTCAGCCTCAAACTGGCTTCATTGTGCGAGATGCAGCCTGAGCATTTCCCTTTGTGATTTTCAGGAGCAGAACCTGTTTTCCTGCTGTTCACCAGCCTCCCCCCGCCCGCTCCCGTCTCGCTCAGGCACAGCGAGCTGGCGTTATTAAATTGGGATTGTTTGCTCGTCCCCATTAAACAAAAGGTGATTTGATGCCAAGGGTTAAAATATCATTGCCGGCGTTTCTGAGTGCCCATCCAACCCCGGGGGAGCCGGGGCCGCTCCTGAGCTGGGATCCCGCAGGAAACAAAGGGAATTCCAGCCCTGCTCTGCTTTGCCTTTAAACTGAGCTTTGCTTTTTAGTCTCTGCTCTTTCCCCAACAATTCAGGGCAGCAGAGGCTGGATCCAGAGGGGCTGGATTGCGGGATTGTTGGATCCAGAGGGGCTGGATTGCGGGATTGCTGGATCCAGAGGGGCTGGATTGCGGGATTGTTGGATCCAGAGGGGCTGGATTGTGGGATTGCTGGATCCAGAGGGGCTGGATTG
>VXBT01010038.1:35928-46116 GCA_013400235.1 Oriolus oriolus
GGCCACCCCAAACCTCCAACCCCAAACTGCCAACCCCAAACTGGCCACCCCAAACCTCCAACCCCAAACTGCCAACCCCAAACTGGCCACCCCAAACCTCCAACCCCAAACCTCCAACCTCAAACTGGCCACCCCAAACTCCCGACCCCAAACTCCCAACCCCAAACCAGCAGTGAGGAGCTGCTGCCATCGGCTCCTCCTCGCTCAGCAGCGGGGCTGGAAGTGCAGCCAAGGCCACCAGGGACACAACCATCCCCTCTCAGACCTTCCCCACATTCTCTGAGCTCTCCAGCACCAAAAGATCCTTTCCCACCCCGAATTTCCTCAATAATCACAAAAACATCTCCGAGCAAAGCTTGGGGAGGCGGCAAGAGTGGAAGGAATGCAATGGTTAAACTGTAACTTGGGCAGGAAAATGGATTTGATCTGTCCTGAAACTTCTGGAGAAGCCAAGAACGTGCATTTAGGAAAAGCCAAGAATGTGCATTTCCCTGTTCTGTTCAGCCTGGTTTTTGTTGTTTGTGGGGTTTTTAAAGCACAGAACAGCAGGGGGTGTAATCAGAGCCTTCATCACTCAACATCTGGCTCATTTCTTACCCCAGCCAGCCCTGCCAGACAAAAATGTTCCCTTTACCTCCGGCACCAGGGCGAGAGGGAATTTGAGCGATGGGAAATCGAACAACAGAAGAAAGCGGAGCTGGGAAGTGCAGAGGAGTCCAGTGGGGAGGGAAAAAAGGGGAGAGAAAAAAAGCAAGACAAGAATGCAGCGATCACGACCTGTTTTCATTCACTGCTTTCCAATTAAAGTGATTTTTCTTAGAAGAAAACCTTATCTCGGGAACACATTCATTTCTTCTCAGCCCTCTGTGAAGGCAAATTGAAAACTCACAGGGTAAAATTTTCCTTCATGGTAAAATTACGCCCAATTTTTCCCTCGCAACAATAACAACGCAGTCGCTCACCAGCTCTCAAATCAATTTTCCCTTCTCTTTTTACTGAGATAAGTAGCAAAGTTTCCACGATTTGAGATGCTTTTTTCTTTCCCCCCAAAGATTTCTACTTAACCCCGAGCAGCTCCTCTCTGGATGATCACACAATTCCTGCGTCTCCTCCACGAAATCACCGCTCATTGTGAGATACGAGGGATGAACTCAGAGCTGCCTAAAAGCTCATTCACAACAAAACCCCGCTCCAGACCGGGAGTTTCCCCGCAGGAAAGTGAATTTTTTCCCCCGCTGTGTGGCCACCCAGCCTCACGATCACCATTTCACAGCACAAAGAAATGAGTTAAAGCCCTAAAAACTCGGCATTTTCAGGACTCTTTTTCCTTGTCCCAGCTGGGCACCTCCCCTTCCCCTCTGCTCTCAGCCAGTTCCCAGGAAGAGGCCGATTTTCCTGGAATGAGCGTGGATCGTTCTGCCGGGGCAGCCCCAGCAGTGATTTCCAGATCAGCCTGCAGGACACCCCGCTCACTCCACGTCGCTGTTTGCGCTCCGCCGCTTTCACTCCTTAAAACGTGTCCTTAAAACGGAGTTTCCATCTCCTGAAACTCCCGTTCCCCGTGGATCTGGAGGGCAAAATCCCCTCCTCAGCCCCTGGAGCTGCTCATTTCCATCCCATCCCCTCCCTCCCACGAAGAACTTTTCCGAACTGAAGGATCTCAAGCCGTTCTCCTTTGCAGGGGTGGTTTAGAAATGGCTTTTTCCAGGTTTTTTAAACAGGACCTTTAAACCCAGAACACCTCTGGACTTCCCAGCCACGACTGCAGCCGCGTGGGGAAGTTGGATGAATTAAACCCAGGTTTTTTTCGGTTCTGGCCTATTTTCTCAGCCTTGAGCCCAGCTTTTCCAGCCCTTCCACAGCGTTTCTGCTGCTCAGCCACTGGAGGAGTAAAATTCCAGCTGGAGACCTCTGAAAGGAGAGGAAATTTGGAAAAAAAAAAAAGCTCTTTTCCACACAAACTTCCCAGCAGTGTAACCATCACTGAGGGAAATGGAGTCACTCCCAATTTCTCTGGGGGGGGGGTGGAATTAAAGCTGGATTTTAACTAAATCAGCGTTTTCCCAGGCCAGGTGCTATTAGAAATTGAAATAAACCCCTGAAGCCATCGGAGAATTCTCCATCCCTTGATGCTTTTAGTGCAGATCCCTGCCCTGGGCGGAATTCACTCCACCCCAGGCTGGGGGGGCTCAGCAGGAGCATCAAATACGTGAAAAATCCGAAGTTATAGCGAGGAGAGCAGATGTTGGAACATCCCCTGCACCGCGGCTGAGGCTGCAAAGCCAATTTGTTTCAGGCCACAGAATTGAGAAATACCCCGACAAGAGAGGGAAATGGAAACAGGGCTGGGTTTGGGGTGCTGGAGGCCGTTCTCATGGGGGTTCTGCAGGGAAGAACGAGAACAAAACCCCACACAGCCCCAGAACAACGAAGATTGTGGGCAGAGTGTGCTTCAGGAGGGATGGGAGATCTCAGAGCTGCTGGAACAGCCCTGGCCAGAGCTGGGGCATCAAATCAATCCCAAAAATGCTCCTTTAAGGATCCCTCAGGTCCCCAGCCACAGACTCCGTAACTCATTTCTTTTTAGGAACTTGTTTGCAGGGGTTCCAATAAACCCCCAGGGTCTGCAGAGCTGAGAATTCCTCTCCAAACCTCCTGGCTGGGGCCTGAGCTCAGAAAGCAAATATTGCCCTGGAAGTGCCGGGCTGCAGGGGGACAGGAGATGTTTATTTGTGAATTATTTATCCCTGCGCCTCCCCTCGCTGGATTCCCAAGGAAAGGCACGGGGACAAAGGAATATTTCCACCGAGCCGGGAAGGAAGAGCAGGATGTGAAGGGGAGTCAGAAACCTCAGGTTTGCCTCTCGCTCTCCTCAGCTGCCAGGCTGGGGAAGCTTTCTGCTGACCTTGGGAAGGGCCAGAAAGGCCCCTGGGGCTGGCTCCGCACGCCGAGCCGGAGCCATCTGTGCCTCCTTTTGGAGGCTGTGCCCTCCACGGGGAGCCCGTGCCCAGCTGGACGTGGCCCTGCTCAGCCCAGGACAGCTCAGATTTGTGGAAGGAAATCTCTGTGGGGCGGTCTGAGCTCGGACCTTGGATCTGACACCACCTTCACATCCCCGTCCAGCACTCGGCCGTGTCAGAGAATATTCACGGCAACGCTGCACTGACTGAAAAAAGGTGAACGCACCAAGGTTCTTCCTTTTTTCAACCTTTTTCAACCTTTTTCAACCAACTTCCCTTTTATTAACATTTAAAGCTGTCCAGGCACTGCAAGGGGGGGTGTTAATGGGAGCCCTCAGCCTGTCACTCCCCCTCTCCGTGTCACTCGGGTGCAGTTACGGCCTCCACTCGGAGTGATGCCTAAAGAGGCCAACCTGGGAACAGAGACCGGGCAGGAGTGAGGGAATAAAGGTGGATATTTATTGGAAAGGCCTTCAGAGGCACACCCTGGGCAGGCCAAAGGCTGCACCCGAGATGGACCCCGAGTCACGAGTTCTTCACACTGTTACAGGTTTGGTCCATTTGCACATCAGCATAAATTGGCCAATTAAACTTTAGCTAATGATGGAACTGCCCCTCAGCTCGCCCCCCTTCTCAAGGTGCTGGGTTACACATTTTGGGCCTGGGACGGGCTGGGTGTCCTTGCAGAGCAGGCCTGGAGAGGCTTTGTTATGTCTGTGTGAGCATGAGAGAGCAGCAGCTGCCAGGCTGCGAGGCAGCTCAGAGTCACACACCGGGAATGCAGAATTTTGAAAAATATAAGAGTTAAAACCTAAGGCATCAGGAGCAGGGTGCATGTGAGGTGTGCAGGCTGCAGATCCAGCCCGGAATTAACCTGCACATTTATTTAACAGGTGGTTCTGGGCCGTGTTTCCTGCTCACACGCGGATCGCGGCACGCGGCGCTCGAGCCCCCAGCGATATTCCGGGTGTCAGAGCTGCCAGGATGATTAACAGGAGGAATCTGAAAGGAAAACAGGAGGTAGTTAAGACCTGCTGTTGGAATGTGATTTATGGAGGTGTTTTATGACAGAGCCACGGGTTTGAGGCAAAGGCAGCACACACTCAGAAATCTGAAATGTGGGCCGAGCAGACTGATTTTTGCTCTAAGATTCCGTCCCTTTGTTCTGCAGAGTTGGTTAAAGTCAGTAAGAAACGATGAAGAATACTGGATCTCCTAAAGATGAGGGACATCACGGGAGACCCCAGCCCCAGCTATTCCACATCAGCCTGTTCCTGGTGACACAGCAAATCATTCACAGCACCGAGGGAAAATCTGCGCCCACGTGCAGGAGGGTGAGTCCTGCAGAGCATCACTGCCCCAGGACTGACTCACAGGGGTTTGTTCCCTTTATTAAACTCTTCACTGAGTCTCCGACCACGGAACTGCCTCGGTCCTGCCCAGGGTGGAACTGCCACAACCCGGCTGGAGACATCCAGGTGTTCCTGGATGCAGGAACATTCCTAATTTTAACATTTCCTGCTTTTCTGCCTGCCCTGGTTGTCCCTGGGGCTGCCTGCAAATGCTGCTCCCGGCTCAGGGCTCAGCACAACCCCACGGGAACGGTTTGGGAGACTTTCCTGGTTTGCATTTTGTTCAGCATTAGAAGAGGATGAACGAGAGGAAGAACCCTCTGTGCTTAAAGGCCGCAGGGGGTTTAGGGAAATGATCTGCTGTGACTGTCTGGAGCAGCTGTGGAAGCATCTCCCCCCATTCCCATCCCTGCTCCCTCATCCCAGCTTTTGTCCCAGCGCATCTCTCCTCAGGGGGTTGTGGTTTATTTGTGTTCCAGCCAGTGGGGCCAATTCACTGATTTTAAATTGCTCTTTAATGCAGCGTTTGAGAGGAGCCTTCCAGCCAATTTAAGTGTCTGTTCGTTCTCAACCAGGGGTCAGCTGCACTTGCTGAGAAAAAAAAGAAGAGTCCCTGCAGCCCAGTGATTGTGCCCGGGGCTGGAGCAGCGTGCTCCAGGCACAGAGATGAAAAATGGGCATTTTTGCTGCTGCTGAGACCCAAACTCACCATGTTTGAGCGAGGCCCCCCCAGTTCCCACCCGAGCTTCCTCCAGGTGCTCTGACCCCAGCTCCCCCCTCTCCCACCGCTGATTCTCGGGGAGTTCCGTCCTCCCTTCCCTCCCCATCCTCGCCCAGCCTGTCATGTCCACATCAGGAGAGCAGCCGGGGAGGGATCTCGGAGGAGCTGCCTGTCAGACACATCTGCTGGAGATCAGCTCTGCTGACGAACGTGGGAAGGAGGATTCCTGGGAGGGAATGCTGCTGAGCAGAGGAACTCTATCCAGCTGCTGAATATGACAGGGATCTTTCAAAATAAATAAGAAATAAGTATTAAGCCATCAAACCTTACCAGACCGCTTGGGTAGCAGGGGAGAACAAGACTCAGAATGAAAAGCAGAATTATTTTTTAACAGATAGAAGGAAAAAAAAAAAAAAGCTCAGAGGAATTTTCCGGGATTGGAGCTGAAACACCAACACGTTCATGAGGCGCCTCCAGGTAAAAGGCAGGTGGAAATTAATAAGCCTTTTACCCACAATTAGAGGGTTGGGTCATTAAGAGATGGGTATCTCAGCACCAGGAACCCCCTGCTGCCCCTGCCCTGCCCTGCAGCCCCGCCAGGCTCGGCAATTACCGCACGTTTTGTGTCCCATCGGGGTTATTCCCTCTCCCTTTCATCCGCACTCTCTGGGCAAACACCTCCGGAGAGTCACAGAGCCCATGAGCCAGAGCAGCCCCGGCAGAGGGGAGCTCCCAAACCAACACCTGCTGCCGTTTCTCCTGCGGCACAGCACCGGTACCGCGGCGTTTGCGGCGTCCTGGCTTCCCTCCCTGCTGCACAGCGTGGCTCTCTCCACGTGGCCTTGGCTTTCAGGGCTCAGCGTGAGAGGTTTCTGCGGAGAGGCTGCGAGCGTTCGGGCAGCCAAGCTGCCAGATGTCCACGAGAGAAAGATGGAAAAGGAACAAGTGTTTGATCCTTCAAGTGGATAAAATGGCCCTTCCCGCTCCGAGAAAAAGCAACAACCCACAGGACAAAAGCAGGGCTGAGGGATGGGGAGAACAAAGCAATGCAATCTTTCTCTGGTCAGTAAACAAACCTGGAGAGAATGGGCTTGCAGTGTGTTGACAATGTTCTGGCAGTTCATTAATCCCAGCAAAATCTCTCCAAAGCTACTGATGCATGGATTCCATTTTCAAATTTCTCATTAGTTCCTCTTTATGGATTAAATGCTGATGTTCACGAGTGAATGCACACAGCTTCAGCTGATGGATGTAATTGGGTTGTAATGGATTTTAGCTGCTGTTCCTCCTGATCTGGCCAATTTGAAATGCAGCATCAATGTATTCTGCCCATCTCTCTGTAGGGAACGAGAAATTGAAACCTACAAGATGAGATTTATCAACTTCCATAAAGTTCTCTCCAACCATCATAAAACTGTTAAACTTCTCATTATCATTCCAGCACAGCGATTTCCCCAACTCTGGTCGGGCAGTCAAAATATTAAAAGTGCATTTGAAATAAGTAGAGTTGATCCCTCAATATTCTGCATGTCCTCAACATTGATTTAGGTGCTGTAAACATCCCCAACCCTGGATGACACGAGCAGAGCAAAAAAAAGCTTAACAGCAGGAACACAAAGGGCTGGGAAAGGATTTAAAGGTTGCAGAACCTCCCTCCAATTTTTAATAGGTCTGGGTCTCAGTGGGTAAATGGGTGAGTGATTTGCTGTCACCCAGAGTGTAAAATGCTGCTCTGCACATCCCCCCTCAGCTTTTATGGACTGAAGGCAGCCCTGGCCAAGCAGGGGGGTGGGGAATGCTGAGGGAATTCCCGTGAGGGAACGTGGGACACCAAGGGCACGCACAGGTTCCAGCTCTGGAAATGTCAGGATTTTTACAAACCCGAGAAAATTCACGTTTGGAGGTGGGGCAGAAGCTGGGTGGGACTGTCTGGGACAGGCGTGAGGAACCCACAGGCTGCGGCACCCACAGCCATGAGAGGATTTAGGCAATGACCCCACGGATCCTCCTCCCTGAGAAGCCCCACGGGACTGAAGAACACCTCATTGTGAGGGGATTTCTCTGAAGGCTCAGGGGGCAACATTCCTCAACCCAGACTGAGGTTTCACCCTCCAGGATTTCACCTCTGTCTGAGTCTCCGGTGGGAGAACTCCAGACCGTGCACAGGGAGCTCCGCAGCCCCACTCTGTGGGGCACAGCAGCTCGGGAACGGCTTCCAAAGGCTGGCAGGGCTGAAAATCTCATCCCTGCACAAAATCCTCAGCTCTGCACTCACAGCCAGGGCCAAGCAGCATTTGCAGGGTCCTTAAATCTGACTTAGCAGCAAAACCTGTGAGTGGGATCAAGCGTGGACCCAGCCCCAACCAAACTGGCCCCTTTTCATCGACTCCAACTGCCTCTGCACGAGGCAGCTGAGCCCATTCCAGCTTCCCACCGTGCCAGCTCTGCCCCATCAGCTGCTGCCGCCACCAGACCCATCCTGCCCGCATCCCTCGCTCTCCCGCCCGGATTCCAGGCCAAACCCAATGATGGCTCCAAGTGAAAACCTAATTATTGACTGCAGCGACGCTCAGAACAGGGATGGCTGTGGCCCGTTCTGTCCATCAGCAGCCGCAGAATCCCAGACTAATTATAACAGCCCAGTAAAACAGATGAGAAATTTCTCAGTTTTACTGCTGTTACTATCAGGCTCCTCATTTCCATCCTGTGAGGTGGTTAAAGACTGGAATAGCGGCTAAATGGGACACCTCGGAATAAACACTGCTCGCCCTGCCAGCCACGCTCGTCTGTGCCCTCCTCACGCTCAGCCAGTAAAGCTGTGCTTGGTTAAAACCAGCCACCAGCTGATTAAAATGTTAATGGGACCCTCTAAAACCCCTCAGAAGAGTGACCTAATGCAAAGCTCGGCACTAAAGCAGAGCCTGATCCATGGGAACAACCTGAAGGGAAGTGTTCTCTCAAAATTTGGCCTTGGTCACGAGATTTTAGTAAAATAAACTCCTTGAAACCAGTTCATAATGGAGATGTCAGAAGCTGCATCAGAAGTGAGGTCTGAGCATCTTTACCAGTATTCCCAGGAATTCCCACCACTATAAAAAGCTCCTTTACTGGGCTGATTAAGCCTTGAAGGGAGCTCCTCGCTGTGTTTCAGTATCTGCCCCGTTCCCGGCTGCTTCTCATTTACTGTCCCTGATTCCCCTCCAAAAGCTCCCACACACCTTTAATGAAACGACTGCAGCCCTTCCGTAGGCGATCCATAAATCCTCGTTCGTTCCCTTGATGAGCATTTGGCCTGGGTCTGCTAATTGCAGAGATTAGCAAAATTAGCAGAGCCACAGAGAGCGGCTAAAGCAGGGTTTTGTTAAGCCTGGTTCGGTCTGATCCGCAGCACTGTCCGTGTGCTGGATGGAAATTCCCCCAGAAGAGGGAATTCCTCAAAATTCCAGTGCCTGGAAATCGTCACTGGAATATTCCTGGCACCGGGACACAAAGGATAAATCCCACTGGGAATCACGTGGGGCTGCCCAAAGTTCCCCCCAGTCTGGGCAAATGGAGATGTTTTGTCTTCATCACTTTTAAATCAGGATCTCAAACCCATTTATTTCCCTGTCTAACACACAAATCATAATATTCCTGCCTCAGATCTTCCAAAATGCTTCAGCTTCCATCGATTTGTTTTTATGAGTGGAGAGAGCTCGGAAACCCCAAATCCAACGGATCCTGTGCTTGTTCTTCCCCCCAGTTCAGGAATGTTTAGCAGCAGGAACAACACGATTACTGGCAGTGTTTCTATTTCCTCGCGAAGCACATCCCAGATGAGGACTTGGGGCGCTTTGGCAGAGAGGGATGAAAAAAGGAGGAGGAATTTCAGGCCAAGTTCAGGGCAGAAGACACCTCCCAGGAGCTTGAGACTCTCACTGAAGTGTTCAGCTCCTGGCACCCTGAAGGAGCAAAGCCGAAGGGACTGAGAGGAGGGAGAGGAGGCGTGGGGTGAGAGGTGGCAACTCCTGCACTGGCAGAGCAAAGCTCTGCTCCTTCCATGCCACTGGATACCATTAAATCTAAAACGAGACCTTCCTCCCTTTTCCCTTCCTCTTTGGTCTTTTTAATTAAATTATCTCCCGGTCTCGGTGATGCTGCCATTATTGCACACAACGTGTGCTCGTTAGCAGTGCATTTACACTCCTCACATCCTGATTGATCAGCCCTTCCCTTCCCTCATTTCCACGCTCGGGATTAATGCAGAGAGTCCAGCAGAGCTGGGAGAGGAGGCGGCATCAATAACCCCGCGTGGAGCACGCACAAATATCTGCGTGTAACGCTTGTGCCTGAGTCCCAGGCACCTTCTTCAGGTACCTGAAGCCTCTGCAGCCTTTTCTGCGGAGTAATTTAATGCTGGGAGTGACTCAGTGCTGTGGCTGTTTCTCCAAAGCTGCTTTTTGACCCAGCCCAGGAGTTAATGCAACAGAAGGGCCTTTAAAATTCCCATCAGGTCCCTGACACAGGTACAGAAATAACTCCTCATTCCAGGGCGAGGGAAGCAGCTCCTGGAGCAGGATTGATGTTCCCCCAAACTCCACGCAAGTTTAAATTCAGGAGCAGGGTTTTGTCAGCGCGGGGTAGGAGGGGATGCTCCCTGTCACGGGTTAATCTGCAGGAGGGGAAGCACGCCTGGGATGGTGTGACCACAGAGAACCTTCCAACACCACAGAATCCCCAACCCTGCAGAGGGAAATTCAGACACTCCGAGGTCTCACCCCACTTTCAGAGATGTCTGATGTCTCATTTAGGTCCATTTTCGGCCACACGCTCGGTTTTGCTGCAGCAGGAATCCCCCCCTGAGCAGGCCCAGCCTCACCTGGGCTCTGCCCCCCCAAACCCGGCCGGGTTTCCGTGGAGAGCTCGCTCCAGCCGGCCAGGGAGCAGAGCTGGGAACAACCCCTGCTGAAATGGGGCACAGAAATGGGGCTGGCAGGGGCTCCCCAAACCCTCCTCAGGGAGCCTGACAGGGCTGGGCAGCCCTGCGGTGACAGAGCGGGGAAAACACCACCAGGCCGAGCTCCGGCCGCTCCGCAGCACCGGGGTTTGCTGTGGGGCAGGAGCGGCAGCCCCGGAGGGATCCGGGCTCCGAGGGAGGGATGAGGGCAGTGCCCGG
>VXBT01010038.1:46386-56779 GCA_013400235.1 Oriolus oriolus
GGTCTCTCTGTGGAGCACTGATAGGAGCTCTGGGCCCCTCTGTACTTTACGCAGAGAGTTGACAATAGTCTCTGGGCCCCATTCTCTCGTCCACTTGGAGGTTATCTCACCCGTCCGGGCAGTGGAAACACACTTGCTAAGGTTTGCTAAAAGAAAGAAAACTACATCCACACAGCAAAAAGCATTCCTAACACTATACACTATTTATCTTAATATTTGCGAAAAGCCAACCTTATAATACGCATTTATAACAGCGGGACAGGCGGGACGCGCCGCGGAGCAGCGGAGGCCGCAAACGGAGCGGCGCAGGAGCGACACGGGCACGGCGGGGCGCGGGCAACGATGGAAGCAGGTCAAGCATCGCCCCCCGAGCACGGCAGAGACATTGTGGCCTACGCAAAACAGGAGTCGTTTGTTGTTACTTGGTTGAAGCCCATTAAACGCAGCGGCGGCGGCTGCTGCTGGCGGCAGAGCCATTTGTGTGAAAATCAAAGCGACGCTTTCGCTGCTGAACGCCGGGTTTGCTCTACAGGGTTGTTAATTATGCATCCAAATTGACAGAGATGACGGCGCTCACCTGGCTGAGACAGGAGCGGCTGAGCTGCGCAGGGGAGGGGTTGGTGTCAAACAGCGAGCGCAGGGCACGGGGAACAGCACTGGGAACCGCGGTGCCACACAGGGTGCCAGGAACCCAATTAAGGGATGCAATTAACAGGCGGCATCAGCGTTTGTGGGTATCAAACACAGACAGCAAAGGGGGTTGGGCGCTGGTTGTGGGGGTGGTGGAAAAACCCTGAGCATCCCCCACAAAACCGGCGCCCACCGAGGAGCTTGGGACATTGGGGGGAATAAAACTTCTCCTTGATGAGGATGGACAAGGATCCTTTAAAACATCCAATAACGAGCACAAACCAGGCCATGATTGGCACCCGGGTGCCCTTTCCACAGACAGAAACCTGACATTCCAAAGGACACCAGACCGGAAAAAAACACTTTTGAAAAGAGATCCAGGATTCCAACGCCTCCAAACCAACCCAAAACACCATGGCCAAGGATTGTTATTATTATTATTATTTCATTACCTCTAGACCAAGGGCCTCTTTTCAGAGATGCTTAATTCATTTGCACTCCAAAGTATTTATCACTTGAGGTATTGATTTATTCCTGAGCAGCTGTAACACCTCTCTGGGCAGAGATGCTGAAACGAGTGGGATAAATCAATGGAGAATATTTTTTCCTGCATGTCATAAAGCAGTTTTGCATTCCTTACAGTCCCAGGGCGGCTTTGTCCAAATGGATTACTCTTTTCATTAGCCTGCCATCAAAGCCAGACAAACCAGCTGATTGTTTTTTCCCCCACGCTCAAAATAACTGTTGATAGAAATGTTAATTCCGAGCCTATTGTCGTTGCTAATTAGCATATTAAAGGAAGTCAGCTAGAGGAAAATATCAATTTATTAGGAATAATGAGCCTTACCTCTGCCACAGAGTTAAATATTTCAGGATTAAAGCATCTAAGGGGCTGAATGTCCTGAAGAGATCTGAGTTCCCAAGGGAGAGCCAGGCAGAGGTTCAGTATCAGAAGGGATTGTGTGTTTTGGTTGTGACATCCTTGGCACGACACCCTAAACACAAACCCCCTAAAACCAGAGCGATTCCAACTCACTGGAAACCCCCAGGAGCTGAATCCTGGGAATTCACAAATTCACACCTCCCCTTCCCCTGGCTCCTGCTCCTCCTGCCCCAGCCCAGCCACCATCGGCAGAATTTGGAAATCAAATTAATCCCAAACCTCTCCTTCCGCAGGATCCCTTTTCCTTCGCCCCCCCTGCACCATAAATAGGTGGAAATAAAAGCTGGAAGAGCTGGCACGGTGACAGCAAAGCTTTTATCAGTGCAGGTTTAAACACTCCCTGCAATCATTCACGAGGCAGTTTTAGCTAAAAGGTGATGATTCAATCGAGTGATTCAAATTTCAGAGTGACCTCACTGGAGCCTGGCAGGATTCACAGGGGACCTGGGGACTTCACAGAGCCGCAGACATCGAATCTCTGAACCCACACAGCTCCTCCCCACCCCTCTGTGCTCCCTCCCTCTGCACCAGGACCCGTCTCAAATACCTACAATGGCTGTAAATACCAGAAAAATGTAAACATGGGGCACTGGCACTCCTGGAGAAAGAAAAAAAACCCCAAGGAATTAATGAATTTACCCTGGTGCGAGCAAAATCAGAAGCTGACATTCCCTCAGCGCGTGTTGTCTCGTGTGACAGAGGCAGATGGGAGATGGGTTTTTCAGAGAAACAAGAGAAAAACGCAGACAACAGAACGTCAGGCGAGGATGGGGGAAGAGAGAGACAAACTCAGGTGGAATGGAATCCTTCCTCAGCCAGGGCCACTTGGCAGATGAGGAGCCGCAACTTCTCGATTTCAGGTGAATGAAATTCAGATGAATTCCAAAGGTGCCTCCAAATTCGGCTGCTCCATTTCTGGGAGCTGGGGTGGACAGGAGTTACCTGATGGAGCCCACGCTGCTGAGGAGGGGGGTAAAAAAAACCTCAATTACGCCATTTGGACACAGCCAAACATTCAACCCAGTTCACTTTGGGTGTGTTTGTTTGGGCCGAGATAAACAACTCTGCCCTTGCACAGCTGCTCCCAGAGGTTAACACACAAATCTGGAGAACTCGGCAGTTTCTCAGGGTCTGACTTCCAGAGGACATCAATTGATTCCAAATAACATCTAAGGGGTGAATTAATTTGACAATAACTTTCTTTCAAGTCTAATAAAGCCTGAATGAATCACTGAAGGATGAGTTCACGAGGAGGGGAGCATTGGCTGATGATTTCATTAATCCTCCCTAAAAAACGCGGACCGCAATGAAAAAGACAGCTTGCTTCAAAACCCGGTATTTTTATCTACATAAAAACCCATTTCTGGCCTTTTTTTTTTTCCAATTTGTGCTTTCACCCTGTTAAGAATCAAATTGCAGAGAGAATTCCTGGCACCAATTTGAGGCCATTTCAGCTCGGGGACCCACTGGGGCCCATTCAGAGCTGGGCTGCAAATGGAAGGGGCCAAACCCTGGGGGACCCAGCCGAGCGCCCCACGCTGATTTCTGCTGTTTAAAATCCATTTCCCTGCAAAACTTCGCTGGGAATCAGGCAGCATTTGCAAGGTTTAACTCTTAGGTGCCGCCACGAACGGGGCTGTTTTCACCAGAATTTATTTCAGGATTTATTTTGCTTTCATGCAAAGCAGCAGAAAGGTTAATGAGGAGTCAGGATTTCTTTATGCACCAACTTATCTTCGAGTCTCTGCCTCCTGCATTTGTGAAACCTGCTTTATTTCCAGTAATTAGAGACACTAATGAACCCAAACACCACAAAAGGCCGGGATCCATCAGGCTGGTGCCTGCAGTTTGTATCCCACCCCGCGTTCCCCCAGACACCAAAGGCTGCAGTGCACTAATTGCATAATTAGGGAAAGGTTCAAGCGCTCTGCAGCACCTTCCCCCTTCTTTTGTCACGTTCTTCCAGCTCCAGTTTGGCCAAAACTCCCGATCCCACAACTGCAGCCCCCTCCTGCCCTGACTGGAACCAGAGACAAGCTCTGAGCCACCGCCCCAGCTGCAAAAGAAGCTTTTCCCCCCAAAATTCGGACACGCCTCGGTGTCAGAGGAACAGAACTAACAGAGCTGATTTCCCACCACTCCACGGCACAAGTTTAATTCACCGTTCGCTTTAATTCTGCCTGACGCTTCAATAATTAACTTCTACAGCAACGCAAGGAAAATCGGATTTATCTGTTTACTTCCGTCTTCAGCTGTTTAATTATCCCCAGTGTCCTCTGCTCTGCAGCCCCTGCGTGGCCAAAACCGCTCCCACAGCTACAGGGACAAATCCTCACCCTGCAGCCTGCCCAGAGCGGGGAGAACCAGGGCAGGACGCGGCGATTTCCCCTCATTCTTTGTCCCTGTTTTCCAGAGCAGCAGCTCTGACCGAGCACCGAGGGAGGGTGTGAGCAGAGCTCCGAGCCTCTCACTGACCCGTGTGACCTGGAATTGCTGCTCTTCCCACCTGCAGAACTTTTATCCCTCTAAAGGCACCGTTTCTTTTCACATTTCCCCAGCGTTTTATGCAGGCAAAGGCTGATTTGTGCAAACAAGCACAAATAGAGAGTTTCATTCATTTCCCTTTGGGTGGGAACCCTCTGTGCACCCACCAGGGATTCACACGAATTTTCCACTTGGGACTCCGCTGCAGGGACTGAATTTGGTGCCAGACCCTCCCCTCCCTGTCCCATCCCCCTGCCACAGCCAGAGGTGCAGCACGTTCCTGGAACGCGGTATTGGGAATAATCCATTCAGAGCTCATCCCTGCCCTCCTCCCTTCCCATCGCCTTAGAAACGGCTCTTCCCCACAGCAAATAAAGTTGGAAACCTGATCATTAATTCTATTTAGGCCCAATATGTCACAAAGGCAGCAAGGCAGGGCCATTTTCCTCTCTGCTGGGGCACAAAACACGGATTAACTATTCCAACCAGAGCCGGCAATGATTTATTAATTCAATTTTGGAGCGTGCGACTGTCAGATCAGATAAGTTTGGTATAAAAGGAGTCTCTCTGAGGACTCTTTTACTCTTTTTAAAGCAGCTGACTGACACCTCGCAGGCTGCACAGCTGCAGCCACCCAGCCCCGTGTCACATGCAGGTGACAGCGTCTGTCCTGTGACAGCGTTTGGGTGGCAGGAGGGAGGGCAGGACGCTCCAACCCGCCTGGATTTTGGGATTATCCAGTGCTGGACCAGCAGCTCCAGGGGTTGGGGTCACCTCATCCCACCCCAGCACAAACAGGGCCACTTGTCCAAGAGGATGTCCGGGTTTTTTGGGGTTCAATATCTCGCCAAAGTTTCCACAGGGAATTCTCTGCTGCTCTCCCCTGCCAGGGAGTTGTGAAAATGCCTCCTCTGAAGAGCTCTGGGCTGGTTCAGAAGCTCCCAAAAGACGGGGCACAGCACTTAACAAGGGTTTTCAAGAGCTGTGGTGGCGTTCCACTGGCAGCCAAGCACCCCAGCACATCTAACTCGCATCTCTTTAGCTCATCCCATTGATTTCTGCCCTTCTTGCTTTGCTGGATGAAGGAACTCCTCCGTCCCCACGTGAGGCAAGAATTGGAGCCTGCTCCCAGTACTCCCTGACTCCACACGTGGTTTTTTCATTTTTAGATCTGAGAAACAAAACCAAAATCAATCAAGCCCATTCTAAAGGCCAGAAGCACCAAGAGCAAAGCAGACGCTGCCCCTCGTTGGCAGCAGGAGCTGGGAAACGCCGCTCCGGGGCTGGGAGGAAGCTCAGCTCTGTAATTATGACACTTTCATCACGCCTGGCCCAGCCTGGCCCCCCCGGCCGTGTTTTACAGCCCCAGCCCTCCTCTCCGTGCTCTCACTGGCCGTAGATTCTCGCTGCAGACGACAAGGTCGGTCCTCTCCTCGGGCTCTGGCTCCAGCCAGCCCGACACTTGCCTGGATGCCAGCCGGGCACAGGCGGGCACAGCCCGCAGGAGATGAATCACTGCAGCTCACTGGGGCAGGGCAGGTAAAAAGCAGCCTCTGCGAGGTGTCTGAGCCGCTGATTTACCATTCCCGACCTCCTGGGCTGCTGAAAAATGAGGTCTGGAGGGCACAGGGGCAACAGGAAGAGGAATCTCTGATTTTCCCTGGGTTTTCAGGAGCCTCCTCGGAGCGGGGCCGCTGCTGGGTTTGTGGGGTGGGGATGGGGCTGGCAGGGGATGGGGTTATCCAGGACAAATTCCTGCTGGGGTGGTCCTTCAGCTCCCAGAGCCAGCCAGAAAAAGGGGATGGGGGAAGAACTGAGCAGTGCAAGCCACAAAATAAAGCTGAGCTTTGCTGGTCTGTAACACCGGTGTGTGACAGCAGAGCTGCCCTGCTGCAAACTGGGCCCCCAGCACAACTGGGGGAGGCAAAAACTCCTTAAATCCCACAACAGCACTCCCCCGGAGCTCTCCTGTCCAAGCATTAATTCTGCCTCCAAAGAGAAGCCTTGCCACAGTTGGGGTTTTTGGGGGCTGTTTTTTGCTTTATTATTTCCTATAATTCAGAGTGGTTCCAGTAATCAAGACAGGACACGGCCGTGCCCACCCCGCAGATGAGAGCTGGATAATTAAATGGACGTTCCCAATACCACACCGCTTGTGCTGGTTTCTGTACAGTGAATTAATGCTGCACCTCCACAGACTCTGCCCTGAACAAAGGAACAGCGAAAGGAAATCGATTTGTATCTGGTTCCACTGCACACGGATCTGAGCGAGAGCTCCTCTCTGAATTATCCAGTGTCGCACAGCAGCACGGGGCTGCTCGGCCTCCAAAACACAAACCCAGCTTGGGGCAGTTGGTTCCCACCTTGCAAAGGCACAAACGAACGCAGGAGGTTTTTCAGGCACCTTAGAAGGGCGGCAGGAATAGAGAAGGGATGGAACAGTGCTAAAACCAGGCCCAGGTTCGGCCGTGCAGGGTCAGGGGGTGCAGCTGAGCTGGTTTGGGGATCCTCTCCCCCTCTGCAACAACACCCTCAGCCCCTCTGCTGCTGGTTTTTATTCTGTAGGGTGCATTCCTGCTGCTGATCCCACAAAACTCATCCCACAAACTCTCCCCTCTGCCCTCACGGTGCCTTTTCCTCCTGAACCCGGGAAGGAGCCCCTCGTTCCACGCCAGCTCCTGAGCCCAAAACCACTCTGGAATTTCAGTGCTGGGGGGATAAATCCTCCCTCAGCTCCCTCCAAGCCTCGCTGGTGCTGCCCATCCCGGGGTAACCACGGCCAACACCGCCCTGGGCAGGAGATCCTGCACGGAAAACGTCCCCGGGCCACCCAAGGTCACCTCGCTCCGAGGGGGCCGAGACCCTCCAGGTTCAACCGCAGCAGAGAGGGAGAGGGAAGAGCTGAGGAGGAAGGAAAGCACAGGAGCTCCAATGGCTGGTAATTTGTTTTGTTCTCACATTTATTCCCCAGGAATCAAAATACAGCAAGGCAAGGATCAGGAGTGCCAAACGCTGAAAAGTTGTGAAAGACGGGCTAATTATAGGCAGCAATTAACAGATGGGAAAGCTGAGACCAGGACAGGCCACCAGGAGAAACAAGGCTCTGTGACAAGCAGGGAAAACTTGGACCAGTGCTTTTTGTCAATCTTCCTCCTCACTTAGATTTTAAAGGCACAATTAATTCACGTTTCCAAGTTTTCCCCTACAAGCAAAAGTGATTTATTCTGCTAAAAACAACGGAAGGACAGCAAGCAAGAGAAGTCTGAATTATCTCATGTTCAGCTGCTCCAGCAAATCCCTGGGCGCTGTGCTTCGCTCCAGGAGCTTGGGGGCCAGGCTGCTCCAAGCCTGAAGGAGATTCACCTTCCAGAACACGAACAACAAAAAGCTGGAGCCTTGCTGAGACGAGGCATTTCCCCAAAAAGTTTCCGCTGTTGTTTTCTGTTCGAGCCCGCCCAAAACTCCCCAGCGCTGCTCAGCTTTGCTTGTTAATTTGGAAGGCCTGATCTCAAAGGAGAAGCCTCCAGCAGCTGGGATTTTATAATAATTTCCGTGAGAACAGGCCTCAAACCCTCTTTCGCCAAAACCACTTTGGGATGAGCGCCCGCCTCCTTTTCCCCAAAAAAACCTCCTCATTCCCGTATACAGCAGAGAAACCCCTTCCTCCCCGCTTTTAGCCCTTGAATCTCAGCCTTTTAAAACCTAATTTGAATCTCAGCCTTTTAAAAACCCCATCTGCGATCCCGGGGACCCACGCCGAGCCGCGAGCCACGGAGACGGAGCGCGGGCAGCCGCAGACACCCAGCGCCGCGCTCGGCTCCCTCAAGGCTGCGCTCAGAAAGAGAAACCGGAGACTTTTAAGGCTAATTGCTTCCAAAACACGGTCCCCTCATTAGAGCCCCTCTGGGGAGGAGTTTGCTCAAATAACTGGTGGTGTTTAGGTATTGCACTCAGGAGAGTGTGCAAAGCAGTCCCCAGGCGCTTTTGTCGCCCGGCTGCTGCTGTTCTATAAAAATTCACCTCCCTGGCAGCCTCTTGTCAGTCCTTGTCCTCTCAGCCTCCCCCAAGACCCACTTCTAGGTCTGCATTTGCTTCTTTGCACAGAAAATTCCCTCCCAACCCCTTCCCTCGTGCACTCGACAGCACATCCAGGGATCCCCAGCTTGGCATTTTTGGGATTCCCGCTCCCCAGTGCACAGATCCCAGAACTCAGGCAGAGCTGAAAAATCAATGCTGTTCTGAGGCGGGGTGGGGGGGAGGAAAAAAAGTGCTTTGGTTTTAAATACCCTGTTTATTTATCAGTGCTGAGACTCCAGGCTGCAGAGACCATCGATGCCCTGGGAAACAGCTCCTGATCCGTTCCTGTCAAACCCACAGGCTGAGTGGGATCTGTGGTAATTAAAGCTCTGCTCACAGCCCAAACCCACAGCTTGTGGCAGAGGATTTTATACGAGGCCAAGTCCAGCAAAGCTGGGCCCTTTCAGCTAAAAATCAGATATAACAAGAACACAAAAAAACCCGAAAACCAGCAAAGCGCTGTTTCCTCAGAGTGGAGAACAGCTTGAAACCAGATACACACACTGAAGGAGCAAAAAAAAAAAATTTGACCCCCCTCAAAATGTATTTACACAAATCTGTGTTTCCTCCAGCAGTCTCTGGCTGCTTGGGGAGGATGGATTGATTTTCCAGTCTCCTGCCCCGCTGCTGTTAATTTGACAGGCCTGGCTCTCCTCGGCTGAGAAATCGTGTCTGACCACTTTTCTTGCGCTGTTTTTAGCCTGATAAACTCCAAAACTCCCAGATCAGCTCTCCCTGCTGCTCCGGCTGGGCTTTATTGCAGCACAGGAGGAGGGAGACAGGGGCATTTTAAGTGGAGACCTGGTGTTTTAAGGCTTCTGTTTGCACACATTAATTGGGATTAGCCTCACATTTATTCTCCTTATGGCTCCGAGCCCTTTGTCAAGGAACACTTGTCAAGTTCTTCTGGAAAACCAGCTAGGCTGGGAATTGAATTGCTTGCAGTTTTTACCCAAAAAAAACCCCCAAAAGCTTAAATTTGGAAGCTTTGTGAGAAAATAAAAATATTTTCCCTCCTCCACCGCTCCCCACTGTGGGGAATGAACCTTGTGAAGGGCAAGAGACAGAACCAGACAGCCAAAGCTGACGCCGGTGTTGCACAATAGTTTTTCCAGTGTCCAAATTTTATCCAGATGTACATTTAAATGCAGGGAATCCAGTCCAGAGGGAATTTCTAATGAAGTTAAATAACTCAGTGGTTCCAATACATTTTCATAATTTAACAGGGCCCATATAAGTTAGGAAAAAACCTCATTTCATTTGCTTTCTTCAGCCTTAAAACCCCACCAGGTTTTTATTTTCTAGGCCCCAGCCCGAGCCCTCAGCCAAGTGCTGCCGGTAGGGAAGAAGAAACGTGGATTTTTGGGTTCTGTTTGTGTCAGAGCAGACGCTGCTGAATCACAAGGGCAGTTTGCACAGCGGAGGGGTGGAATTGAGGGGTGGCACTGAGGGATGGGATCTGAGGGCCGGGGGTCCCTCCGGGTGACAGCCTGGGGGAGGAGCAGGAGCATTCCAGGAGGGACAAAGCCAATGTCCCTGCAGCTGAGGGCAGTGCGAGCACAGAGGGGCTGAGATGGAACTCCCAGCTCTGCCAGGTGCTCACCGGGTCCCGCTCTGCAGCACGGGGTTGTTTTCACACCTCTGTGTGTGCCACGGAC
Source organism: Oriolus oriolus (assembly GCA_013400235.1). Taxonomy (NCBI): domain Eukaryota; kingdom Metazoa; phylum Chordata; class Aves; order Passeriformes; family Corvidae; genus Oriolus; species Oriolus oriolus. The sequence goes on from VXBT01010038.1 coordinate 56,179, forward strand.
CCGACAGGTCCCACATCTGCAGAGCCCCAAGGATCAACCACCACCAGGCTGAGCTCGTTCAGCCTCCCACGAGGGACCAGTTCTGCAGGAAGGGACAATTCCTCATCCCAGGTGAGCCCTGCTAGACCAGGAGGGATCACAGGGATCCCACCCCGAGCCGTCCCCAGCCTGGGGGGGACACCAGCAGTGAAGCGGGACCCCAGAGCTGTGCGGTGCCGCACCCCTGCCCCGCGCCCTTCCTGCCCTGAGAGAAACCTTCAGCAGCAGCAGCAGGGAGCACAAGAAACCTTCAGCAGCAGCAGGGAGCACGAGAAACCTTCAGCAGCAGCGGGGAGCAGAGTGGTGCTGCCACGAGGGCTCCTTTGTGTGCAGAGCTTTGGGCTTCCTGCCGTGCCTGGGTCACTGCTCAGGACAGACAGGACACACAGGACAGACAGGACACACAGGACACACAGGACACACAGGACAGACAGGACACACAGGACACACAGGACAGACAGGACACACAGGACAGACAGGACAGACAGACAGGACACACAGGACAGACAGGACAGACACACAGGACAGACACACAGGACACACAGGACAGACAGGACAGACA
>VXBT01010038.1:57190-69996 GCA_013400235.1 Oriolus oriolus
AGGACTCCTCAAACAGCCGCCTGCGCAGCCACCGCGGGCAGCGGCACCTGGGCCACCCCTCTGCGCCATCTGAGCTCGCTGTGTCTGTGCTCACACAAACACTGAGTGGCCAAACCCGAGCTCCAATCCAGCTCGTGTCTACAATTTGTTTGTGTCTCAATTCAGCATTTTTATTACATTTCTATCCCCAGGCTCTGGCATAATCCTCGTTATTTACTTTCTGCTTTCCTCCTCAAACCCAGACTTATTTTCCCCTTATAAGTTACTTCCTTTCTTTTTTCTTTTTTTTTTTTAATTTTGCAATTCATTCTCAACGGTTGAAAAATATTTGCCCTGAATAGAAAATAACTGGCTCTGAATTATGCACAAACCCACAAACATCTTAACTAGGATGCAAACAGCTTGGGCTCCCCGGCTGCAGCCTGGGGAGAGAAACCTCAGCTTGGGGTCACAGCTCTTTAAGGAGAAATTCAAATTATCCAAACCCAGATGGGCCTGACGCAGGGATCTGTACCTGGAGATCAGCTGGTGCCAACAGAGACCCCACAAAACAAAACAAAAACCGTCCCCCCTAAACATCTCTGAAGGGCCAGAGATTAAAACCCATGGACCTGACGCTCCAGCACCTTTAAAGGGGGTTTGTACCTCTGAGCACGTGGGGACACTAAAGGGTTAACACTGAAATAGTTCAGAAAAGGGGAGAAATATTTTTAAAAGGGGGGAGAAATTATTTTTTTTTAAAGGGAGAAATATTAAAAAAAAAAAAAAAAAAGGAGATTTTTGTTTTAAAGAAGAGAACTGGTGCAGGAGGAGCTCAGGGGCCCATCTGGTAACAGGGACCGGCCATTCATCACCTCAGTGAGGGGCTCCGGGCATGGATTACACAGGAAAAGAGAATTCACCAGCAAAAGGGGGGAGAAATAAACCAGGAAAAGAGGGTGGAATGTCCACAGAACCCACAGGGCTTCCTCACCCCCCAAGCCTGGCAGTCCTGATGTGCATCCCCCCTTCACTTCACTGCCACCCCCGGCACAGACCCGGCCAGTCTGGAACAAAACAAACTCCATCTCCTCTGCACCAGCACAAACCCTGAGCCCGCACTCCAAATGCACGCAGGGAATCCCCCCGGAGTGTGGGATCTGCAGCTTAAGCACTTTACAACTTTGCAGATTAAAATAAATTCAATGGAGTGGTTTTTAATTTCTTATTCTGTATCGATTCGCTTCTTTTCTGTTTTGGGTTTTTTTGGAGACTATTTAATTTAGTCCAGACTAATTCAGTTGGCTGCTGGGAGGGCTGGGAGGAGGGGAGAGGAGCCTCTTCCCTAATAAACCCAGAGTGGCTGATGTGCAGCAGGTATTAGAGAGGGAAAGTTCTTTGTGTGTGCAGAGATGACAGCACGCCATAATGAGAAATGATTTTGAAGTAGTAATTTAAACCCTACACAATAATGACACCGAGAGATAAATAATTAATGTTTCGCCGTTGGTTTGGGGGTTTTTTTCCCAGGGCTTTTTCATCTCCAGGAGTCTCCAGGCTCTTCACAGCCTCTAATTGACGAGAATCAATTCTGGGGGTGTTCTCACACATCCACCCAGCCCCAGCACAGCCCTGCCCGGGAACGGCTCCGAGCAGAGGGGCACAGCGATGGGAACGGGGCTGCAATTTGGGGGTTGTCCCCTGCATTTTCGCAGAAGATGCCACCTCTGAGTGCTTGAAACCCCTGAGGCTCCTCCTGCTGCTCACCCAGGCAGGTGAAGGGGCCAAGGGAGCGGCGGCAGCTCCGAGCTGCTGGAAGGAGAAGCCGGCACCACCTGGACATTGAGCCCCGAGCTGCTCATCCCACAGGGACCTGCACAGGGACCGTGGCTCTACAGCCATTGCCATAAAACACCTCCTGCTCCCCCTTCCCCCACCTTCCTTCCGTGCTTGCAGAGGCGATAATTTCATTAAGTGATTAAGTGCTTTTATTCCTCTGACTCATAGTTCATAAGACACGCGGGCATGAATTTCAATTAGTGCTTCTTGCAGGGAAAATGGGATAGGGAAACCATTCCTGAGCAGTGGGGAGGGGGAGCTAAACCACCCCGAGCAGCCTTTGCTCGTGGCTGCAGTGGCTTCATCCAGCTTTTCTCCAAGGCTGGTGCAGCTCAAGTTCTACAGGAGTCCCAAGTTCTCAGGAAAGAAAAATTAAGCTCGGCTAATGCTTTTTTTTAGTGTGAACGGCCCTGATTTTCCACAGAGTCCTGTATAATAATTCGGAAATTCAGCGTCTCAGTTGCTTTTGCTCCTAATTGCAACAGGGAGCAGCTGAGGAGAGAGCTGGAGTTTTCTATTACGGAGATGCTGCAAGGGAAGAACGAAAATAGATCCTTCAGGAGAAGCAGGTTTCTGTCTGAGTGCCTGAAGTATCACCTTGGTCTGCACCAAACCCTCCCAGCTCCCTCTCCCCAGGAGGAATAATTCCAATTTCAACAGCTGCCACTCAGTCGCAAAGGAGAAAACTTTTAATTACCGCCTCAGCTTGATGAGTTTCTGCCACCACCATTACTGGTGGACACTCCTGGAAGTGCACAGGGAGGGATTTTCCTCCTGGGCTTAACATTTTTCCTCTCCATCAGACACTTGGAGGAGGCTGAAGGAGGAGGGGGAGAGCTCGGAGCCGTCAGCTGAGCCCCACGTGCTGTTTGTGCTGGGTTTGTGCTGCCTCATTCTCCTCCCAGCCGAGGCCCTGGGGGATGCAGCTGCAATAAATCAGCAGCATCTATTTCATTCTCTAAAATGCCTCTAAAACGTCCAACTCCTGCAAGGAGCCCTCCTCGAGTGGAGCTAAAGCTGCTCCACCAGCACAGAGAAATCAGCCCTCAGTCAGCCCCGCAGAGGAAATGTTCCAGTGACACCGCTCTAATCCCGGCTGCAGAGGACAAAGCACAGGGGAGTTGTAATCAATGCGAGTCCAGAGTTAAACAAAAACCAGCTCCTGGCCTGGTGCTGTCACTGAACCAGCCCTGGCCCCCAGTGAAGGGTCCTGTGGCTGAGGAGAGCAACAGCCAGAGAGAACAGACCTGCAGCACAAAGTCCGACTTGGAAAAGGACATTTTTGCCAGGGGAGAGCCAGGAAGGAGCCCCCAGGGAGCTCCAGTTTGGGTTTCATCTGCCAGCAGTGCCAATTCCTCTCTCCCAGGGCCCTGGCAGGAGGGTTCAGCCGCTCCGTGACCAAGCCTGGCACTGGATGTGCCCTGACAAACATCCCTCAGCTGTCCAGGGCGATGGGTGGTGATAAAGGCCAAGCACAGCACGGGGAGGAGGACGCCCTGACAAGTTCCTGTGGCCTGCAAAGCTGTCAGGGCAAACGCCTCTCTGCATCTCCATACTTCAGGCTGAGCTCACAAATCAAGTAATTAGCAGGGGAATTAGCCCGGATAATTATCGACTCAGACCTCTGTCTACCCACAGCTCCTTCCAGGGGGTGTGAAAAACCCCAGGAACTGTGCTAGATCCGGAAGTCTCCTCCAGCTCAAGGAAAAACCAAGTGTAGGAATTTTGAATCCAGCTTTTTCTGGAAGGAACAGAGTGCTGAGTGTCAGAATTGTGACAGCACAAACCGGCAACAAACCCCTGCCCCACAGCCTCTCCTGAAGTCACCTGCCCCAGCCGGGAGAGACACAAAGTGCAGCTCTTTTGTTGGTTTAACAGCAAATTTCCATCCCACTGCCGCTTTTGACAATGTGGACATCGAAGCTCACCCCCAAATCCTTCCCATCAATCACAAAACAATTGCCAGAGGGGAAGCACTTTTAGCCTTCCCTGACCTGGGCCCAGCTGCCGACGGCATCAAACCGAGCCCATTTCGCAGCAGCCCAGCGTGAGCCAGGAGTAGCAGGAGGGGAAATAACATTTCCCACTCAGTGCAGCGAGAGGGGAATGTAATGTACCTGTGCCTGTTCATTACCTGCAGTCTGTTAGAGCAGCAATAATTCAGGGGAGCACAGCCAGGACCTTTGATTTTGCAGCCTGGTGAGCAGGCAGCGCTCGGGGTGAGCGGGTCACGCACCTGCAGCTCTCCATTATGCAGCCTGCTGTAGCGCACATTCAATTGCTTTTCCTCCCCGAGCCCACAGAAGAACTGGGATTTTACACCTTCCACATCTGCTGGAAAACTCCATCTCCTCCCGGGCCACCCCCTGCTTTTCCAGCCCTGTCGTTCCTCGCTCCAGACACGGCCTGGGAGGTGCTGCTGCTGCTGCTCGGGGAGCTCCTCCGGCCCTCCCTGGCAGCTCCTGGCTTAAAACAACATCTTGTCCTGCTGTATCTGCATCACAGCCCAGGCAGGGGATGAATATTTGATGCTGTGAGGACCAGCCACACACAGCTCCTCGTTTCAGCTTTTTCCCCCTGCTCTGCTCCAGGTTCAGCTCAGCTTTCTGTCCCAAATTCCCCCCGCATGGACCAACTAAAAATGAGAATTAAAAATTGCCAAAAAGCCTGAGGAACTGGCACAGCCCAGCCAGAAACACAAATAAATCTCCAGCACACCCAGCTTGACATCTGCCCGCTGGATTTGATACATTCGGACCTAAAACATGGAATTTTACCTCCCAGAGAGAGACAAACTCACACCCAGTCAGTCCAGCAGGCAGCAATTAGTGCTTGATGCTGGGTGGAGACAAAGATATAAAACCTAAACCTTAATGCAATCTGGGTATTTTTTATTCTGCTAAGTAAAAAAAACTCTGCTAAATAAAAACCTGTCCCTCTCTGGAGCTGTGGCTGAGGAGGTTTTTTCAGTGATCTCAGGAAATACAGAAGTAAAGAGGCCCTGTCCTGCATTTTAATGGGCAATTTAGGGAAAATTAGTTGTGATTTCACTTCCATTGTGACAGGAGTGACTGGGGGAGAGGAGCAGGAGCCTCCATCAGCTGCCAGCAGAGAAACCCACTCTCGGTTTCCAAGAAAAACTCAAAATGCAAACAAAGCACGAGAAAGGGAGCGGGGCTTGGCCTGGCAGGGCCAATTAGGGCAGCGTCCAGAAGCTTTTCCTTTTTGGAGCTGGGAATAAATCAGGGCTGCAGTGAAGGGAAATGATTCAGTAGCAGTCTCAGACTCTCCAAGAGCTGTTTAGAGGCAGAATAAAGAGGTTTTCAGTGGGTACCAGCTCTGTCAGAGGCTGAAAGGATGTCAGGGCTCCCACACGGGCCCGTTGGGATGTTCTGTTCAAAACACTGTGGCTGCTTCCATCAGAAAGGTTCGTTGGTGTGGGTTTGAAAAGGTCTTTTTGGAGGAAAAAAAAAAAACAAAACAACTAAAGGAAACTTGAAGTGGTTTTGTTCCACTTAAACACACAAAAGGGTTTTAAACGAAAAAGAAATTACCATTACAAAATTCACTTCAGCATTGAAGTCAGGGCGTTTCGGATTCATCAGAGCTCTTAGGAGTGATCAGGATCTGCGTTTCAGGAGTGTGCACTTGTGCCTTTTTCAGCCCCGTGGAGAATAAACCAGGAGTGAACAACTTGTGTGGCTCGGGCAGACCAGAGCCCTTCACTGGGGCTTTGCTGCCCAGAACATTCCCTGACACCTCTTTTTGTGTGAGCACTGACATCAGACAAACTCCCTCAGCATCTGATTTAAAATCCCTTCAATTCCCCCTAATTATCGTTAACGAGCAGGTCCCGAGCCCCACAAACACAAAGCGATGCCAGGCAGAGAGCACAGGTGGATTTTTGATCCCTTGACAGGCAGGAATTGATTTCTCTTTAGTCCAAAGTTATTTTACACCTCTCTGGATGCATTAAAAAAACCCCTTAAATTGACTGTAAACAATTTTTCCCTCAGACTGATGCAGCGGGCTGTAACCAAAAGGAGAATCAGAGTTCAACTGGGGATTTTCACAACAACAGAGCGTGGGACTGGGGCTCCCAAACCCTTCCCCAAAGATCCCAGGCCTTGGGATTCTCCTCCCTTCCAGCTGTTTCTCGAGAGAAAAAGCAACAGATTTCCCGTGTTCATCATCCCTGGGTTGTTCAGAGCACTCTCACCAAAATAAAAACATTGCCATTTAACCAGGAAAACACATCGAGTGCTCTTCCTCCTGAGAACTTCGGGATGAAATTTCACTTTGAAGCGAGCTAAGAGCCAGCAGAGAGGAAACCACGCAGATAAAACCCACGAGCAGCAGCGACATCCAGGCCTCCCCTTCCTTTTGGGGTTCTCTTTTGCAGAGCTCCCATCCCATTAGAGCAGCAGATTTCCACAGTGATGAAAGCCCTTCCCCAGCAAACTCCGCTGCAGCTTTTGTTGCTTTAAATCCTCTCCTCACAGGCTGAAGTGGCGAAACTCAGAAATTATCAAACACTTTTTTTTTTTCCTCCTTTCGAGAGCAGCTACAGGCTCCGGGTCAATTAGGGCGAGCAAAACAAACAAAAAAAGACAGGTAAAAATCAAAGTGACAGAGCCGAGGCTGGAACCATATTAAAGCAGGAGATAAAGCTCAGAAGTGACAGGATTTGTAGACTGAAAAACCTGCTCATCTGAGAGCTCTCCCGCAGCTTCAGCTTGATCTTTGCTGTTCGTACAGAGGAGGCCACAAAGGTCAGGAAATACCAGACAGAGAAATGAGCTCTTACAATGCTCACAATTCCCAGGGCACGGGGGGGAGGCAGCATCTTCCTGCCGTGTTTGGCACAACAAGATTGCAGCAGGCAGCTCAGGCAGGAGCGCGGAGCTCCGGCCAGCCTTGGAGGGCCGCGAGCTCCGCGCTGCCACGGCTGCTCCGAGGGCTTTGATTCCCTCTCGCGCCTCCTGCAAGGCTCTGCTCTGCCTCGGTTTCCCACCCTTTCGGCAGCAGAGCTCTGGAATTGGAGCAGGAAGGAATCCTTCCTTCCCTCACCGGGAGGAAAATGAGGGTTTGGAGCCAGACTCATCCCTCAGAGCTGCAGGACTGAACAAACCCTGAAGCCACACGGTGATGCCTGAAAGGCCAAACCTGGGAACAGAGACCGGGCAGGAGTGAGGGAATAAAGGTGGATATTTATTGGAAAGGCCTTCAGAGGCACACCCTGGGCAGGCCAAAGGCTGCACCCGAGATGGACCCCGAGTCCCGAGTTCTTCACACTGTTACAGGTTTGGTCCATTTGCAGATCAGCAGAAATTGGCCAATTAAACTTTAGCTAATGATGGAACTGCCCCTCAGCTCGCCCCCCTTCTCAAGGTGCTGGGTTACACATTTTGGGCCTGGGACGGGCTGGGTGTCCTTGGAGAGCAGGCCTGGAGAGGCTTTGTTATGTCTGTGTGAGCATGAGAGAGCAGCAGCTGCCAGGCTGCAGGGCAGCTCAGAGTCACACACTGGGAATGCAGAATTTTGAAAAATATAAGAGGTAAAACCCAAGGGAATCAACAGAATGAAGCCCATTCCTCATTTCCATTCCAAACATCCAGACACTGGAGCTTCCAAACTCTTAAACCCATTCTTTTCATCACCATTTACTGTTTTTCCAGCAGAGACCATCACCAAACCTCTCTGACCCCTTCTCCCCACCCAAAATCTGCTTCACGACCCTGTGCTGACCAGGAAGGCCCCTCCACCCACGTACCCTGCTACAAAACCCCCTCCGAGGGGCTCTTACCTCACCCTGCTCCTCTCCAGCTCCCTGGCTTGTGTTGGGATATTCCCTTATTCCCTGTTGGCGTTCAAACATCCTCCAGGTCCCTGTGCCTTCACTCTCCGGGGTTGAAACCCAAATATTTGGTGTTCAGGGAGGGATATTTTATTAAGCAGACCCTCAGTGCCCACTCCTGGCGCTGCCCTGCCCCGCCTCTGATGTTTAACTGCCCCAGCTGCTCCTGGTGAGGCTCCCGGGGTACCCGGGTGAGGAGAAATCCTCCCAGATTTGGCTCATTTCGGGCCCTGCTCGCTGCTTTCCCTGCAGAGCCACGAGGGCACGGAAATCAGGGTGAGGAAAACAAAAACAAAACAAAACAAAAAAAATATATATATATAAAAAATCCCTCATGCTTTAAAAAGTGTCATTTGCTTGCCCTTCCGACCCCTCTAATGCATCACGTTATCTCACTCGCTGTTTCGCTCGCGCCGTGGCCCGCTGTGCTGCTCGGCACCGGGGAACATTGCTTTATTGTGACATTTCCAGACGGGAAAGGCATGGCAGAAACAGCTTCCCAAAGAGGGCTCGCTCAGCCTGGCCACGCTGCTGCGTGGCAGGGAGGAGGAGGAGGACGGGGGGAGGACGGAACCCCCTCAGATCCGCACGGAACCGGCGCTGGGGTGATTATCGAGCAAACGAGCTGCTGTGTTGGGGTGGCAGGGAGGGAGAATTGCACTTTGCAAAAGGGAGATGGCACAGAATGGCTTTCTGCTGAGGTTAGGCTTAAATTATAGCTGTTGCTACAGCAAACAGCTCCCAGTTTATGCGTGAGGTTGAATTATGCAGGCAGCGGAGTGTGTGTTTATTTTAAAAAAAAAAGTCAACGGATTGCTAAATTGCCGCAACATTCGTAAAGGACAGAAATAGCTGTGGTGGTGAGGCAGGAAAACAGGAAAAGTGGAGCCCAAACAGGCATTAAACACCAGGGTCCAGCACTCAGGGGGAGCTGTTTGGCTCTTGAACACCCCAGGAATCGTTGCCTGGGATAAAATTGTCCGTAAGTTTCTGATTCTTGTGTCTCGTGTTTTATTTGGGGCCTCCAGGGCCTTGAAGTTCCCCGATGTTTTTTGGAGAAATGTAGTCAGAAATGTCCAGAGCGTGGTGGGGAAGGGTTCAGTGACTTCTGGAGGGGTTACTGGAGTAAGAAAACTTCATTTGAGTCAAATAGTGAATCCCTGACTTCCTCTGCTTCCAACACATTTGTGTCAAGAGGAAAAAAAATGGAAAATGAAAACCAGGGTGCACTGGAAAAACATTTCCCTCCCATCTCACTAAAAGTATTGATTAAACAAAGAAAAGCCTGGGGAAGGTGGTGGAAAACAAGGCCAAAGAAGCTAAACATTGATAAACTTAATTAAATTTCTAATGAAAACAGAGGCAGCCTGTGGTGATTACTCTGTGTAACTGAGACTAATACACCAATTAGGATAATTCATCCCCTGGTGCTCTAAACACAGTTCTAAACTTAATCCATACTTCTTCCCACGTGTCAACAACTGATTTCTGGGGCTCTGGGAGCTCCTGGTGTGGCCTTGGGAGGCAGCAGATTCTTCTCCCTGGGGAGATGCTCCATGGGAGCAGATCCTGTTCCGCCAGCTCCGGGTGGGGCCTCCAGCAATTTGCTTCCCTTTCTTCCTTTACCTTTCACTCTCAGTGAAACCAGTTCAAGATATTATTAATTACTGGGTTTAGTAGTTGGGAAAAGTTATCTGTGCTGGAGCAAAGGCACAATGGATGGAGAGATTCCTGATTTTTTGGGATGAGTGAAGCCTCCTGCACCAACTGAAGCTCAGCCCATTTGTTGGTCTTGTGGTTTTGGGCCTGGTGTTGGAAACTTCACCAACACATCAGGGTCAGGCAAAGCAAAACTGAATTTGTTTCTTCCTAATGCGTGACAGAAAACCATGGAATGTTGAAATACTCTGATTCCAGCTTTATTTACAGGGTGTCTGTGGAGAGCAGTCCCTGAGCTGGTTTTGAAGGCAGAGCTGCAGGAGCAGTTTGTGCCTGTGGCTCTCACAGCGCAGCTCTGGCCCAGGTCAGTCCCCTTTTCTCATTTTCCAGAAGTTTTAGGAAGTTCTCTTGGAGCTGTTGCCATCCCTGCACATGGAAAAATCCAGTTCGAAACGGGAATTAGACGGTGGAGAGCTCAGGGATGGCCTGAGGCCTGGGCAGGGTATCCTGGAAACAAATCCTGGGCCGAAGAGAAGGAAAAACAAACATTTAGCAACTTTGCCTGTCAATAATGCAAACTTAGCCCAGCCCGGGCACAGTGGCTGTACCAAACAAACATTATCTTGGGCAATTAGCAACACTTAATTTGGAGAATTAGCTAATAGAATCAATTATGTCTTTTAATTTGCCAGGCAGTATTTTACAGGGATTCATTTTCTGCCTCTACACCTTTGAAATTATCTTCAGGTGCTGTTTTGAATGTTTATTCCGAAATTAACATTTCAGAATGTTTATTCTGAAGTTACTGAACGTGACCCCCCCCATGCAGCCTCCAACCACCCACAGAATGTCAGAGATCCCTGGGATGGGAGGAGGGGACAGGAATTGTCCTGGCCCATAAAAAGGGATCCAACTTTTTCCTGTGCCACCAAAACTTGGTGTTTCTCAGGTTTCCCAGGCTGGGTGGGAAGCTGCTCTGCTGCTCTCTGCACCACGGGTCTGGTGTTGGATTTTCTCCATCTCCTTGAGGATCTTTTCCGTTTCCTGAGGATCTTCTCCCTTTTCCCCCCCCTGAGCCCAGGAGAGACCCCCCTGTAAACCCAAACCCACCCAACCCGCTCCACCTTTCCCAGCTCCTCGTCCTGCCAGACCCAGCCCAGCCCAACCTGCAGCTCCCGAGGACCTTCCTGTAAATTAAACCAGGAAAAGTTCACTTTTCAGCAAGGCAAACTCCGTTTCAGCAGAAACTGGAACTCCTAAAACACCTCCAAGGCAGCAGCTGCCCCAGAGGTCCCAGCCCAGCTCGCAGCCACCTCCCAGCAGCTGCTGAAGCCAGGAGCCCAGATTTGACTGCATTCATAATTTTCAACCAATTCACAGGAACAACGTGATCTCCTAAACCATGGGAATTAGCAAGCAAAGCCTAGAGAATTAAAAGAATAAATAAATTCTCTGCAAGAATTTGGTAGAACTCCATCTGAAGCCGGTGAGGAACAGAGCACAGCGTCTGTTTTTATTATGACATCCTTAAGGTCAGAGCAGCAACGGGGAGGGGGAGAAATTAAAAGGTATTTCCTCTGAAGACACTATTTTACAACACTTTTTGCTTGTAGCTCGTTAATTTTCACAGCAGAGTTGCCTTTGCAACGTGAATTAAAGAAACAGATGAAAAAAGTCTGGTGCCTCTAACTGTACCAAGGGCCCTGTGCACACTCCTGTGCCTTTGATGAGAAACATTAAACATTTTTAATTTAGCACATCAATTTGAAAATCTAATTTTTTTTAATGCTTTGTAGCAGCAGACGCTTTTCGCGGGGCTGTCACGACCGCAGAAGAATTATGAGAAACTTGAACCGCGAAAAGTAAATTAGAAAAATCTCATTTCGGTTACTCTAAAAAGAGGGGAAATTAGATTTTGATTAAAATCACTCACACATACAATTTTAGGTAAACTAATTTAGCAAGACTGACTATATAATTTTTTTTTTTTGCTTGCCTCTGCGTCCTTTAACAGCGGCTGAATGGCCTTGGAATGGCACCTCCTCCAAAGCCACGAGCACAGGAGGGGCTGGTCCTGGGGTTTTCCTTGACCGCTGCCTGGGAGGTCATGGAAAACGGGTTTAATTTGCCAATTAAAGGTCAATAATTAAAACGGAAAAGGTGTCATAGTGAATATTTTATTTTTCTTAATGATCTGCTTCATTAACCATAAGAACAACCACAGGTCAGATGAGTTCCTCAAATTCCTGGTGCCGTTGGAAGGGATTTGACCTTGGGGACAAATCTGGAGTGATCTCCAGGCCACGCTGATCCATGAATTCTCAAGGAATCTGTGGGATTTTTCACAAAATACATTTATTATGTGACGCTATCGCTGTCTAATGCCAGCACCTCATTTCTGAGCTGCCCTTTGTTTGGAAGGTGCTCTCTGAGAGCTGGTTTTGACTTTTAAATGCACTCTGTGGGTGTAGTTTTGATGTGGGACATCATTTATATGTCCTAGATTATATTCTAAATGAGTTTATTTGGTCCCAGTACCTCTGGTGTTCGTAGGGTTTTTAACTCCAGGCCTGAACATTTGCAGGAGTTCCCAAACCCAGCCTTTTCCTCAGCGTGTTCCAGTGCACGATTAAACTATTTGGGACTTTTATTGCAACATCCATCACAGGAGTCATTTACAAAGCACCTTCAAATCAGTTTTATTTCAATAATAACCATTTCCAGCACAATGGTTCTGAGTCAAGTGGCAAAAGTGACCCCTCTGTGTCAAGAGCAGCCAATTCCTTGAGCCCATTTTTGTTCTGCCTGCAGGAGTGACCTGAGCAGGCTGCCAGTGGCTGAAGTTTTGATGGTTAAATCATATTTTTTTTGCACAAAATCCCACCCGGGGCCATGTTTGAGAGCTGCCCTCTCATCCCGTTTCCATGGGAGGGGAGAACTGAGCACTTCCCACCCCTTGGGAGGGGAAGATCGGGTGCTTCCCTTGGAATCCCCCCAAGGAATGAGCAGCAGCAGGTCCTTGTCCTGCCAGGAACTCGGTGTGGCCTCGTGGCAGCTCCCAGGGCCGCCTGCAGCAGCCAAATAACCCAAATTTCTCCCCAAAGAGAGTCCCTGTGCTGTGTTTTACCAGCAGGAGAGGAACTTTAGCCGAGGGAAGGACAAATAACCCAAATTCCTCCCCAAAGAGAGTCCCTGTGCTGTGTTTTACCAGCAGGAGAGGAACTTTAGCCGAGGGAAGGACAAATAACCCAAATTCCTCCCCAAAGAGAGTCCCTGTGCTGTGTTTTACCAGCAGGAGAGGAACTTTAGCTGAGGGAAGGACAAATAACCCAAATTCCTCCCCAAAGAGAGTCCCTGTGCTGTGTTTTACCAGCAGGAGAGGAACTTTAGCTGAGGGAAGGACAAATAACCCAAATTCCTCCCCAAAGAGAGTCCCTGTGCTGTGTTTTACCAGCAGGAGAGGAACTTTAGC
>VXBT01010038.1:140929-156232 GCA_013400235.1 Oriolus oriolus
GACACGGCTCGGCTCGGCTGTACAAGGCGCCGAGCGTCTCCCCGGGCTGCGAGGAGGGGCCGGCGGCTCAGATCTCGGTGGCGATGATGTCCTCGTAGGGGACGTCGGCGCCGGGGATGTCCAGCTCGATGGGCTCCTTGCCGTCCTCCCCCGCCGCCAGCTGCTGCAGCATCTTCTCCAGGCTCTGGTTCCTCTTGTACATGTGCAGGTAGCTCTGCTGCAGCTGCTTCTGGTACTGGATCACCTTCTCCTTCTCCTCCTTCCACGTCTGCCGCTCCTGCTGGAAGCTGCAGCTCATCTGCTCGTTGTTGTCGCGCTCGGCCTTCAGCTCGGCCCGCAGCCGCTCCAGCTGCCCCTGCAGGGCCTGGGCATCGTCCCCGCCCGGCCGGAGCCCCTCGCGGGCCTCGCTGAGCTGCTCGCGGAGCACGGCGAGCTCGGAGCGCAGCTCCAGGATCTCCTGCTCCAGCAGGTTCACCTTCTCCCGCAGCAGCTCCGACTCGTTCTTCTTGCGCTGCAGCTCGTTCTCGCACACCTCCAGCTCCATGGCCTTGGTGCGCAGCGACACCTCCAGCTCCTGGGTCTTCATCTCCAGCCCCTCCATCTTCAGCCGCACCTCCTTCAGCTGCGCCTTCAGGCTCAGGATCTCCGTGGTCTTGGTGGTGAGCTCGGTCTGCGACTCCTTCAGCTGCTGCTTCAGCAGGGAGATCTCCCCGGATTTCTGGCACACCTGGGGGGGGCACAAGCACCTGAGTTAGGGCTGGACCCCGGGAAAGCCCAGGGCACCCCGTGTGAGCTGGGCACAGCTGGGGTTCAGCACCCTGAATTTAGTTTATTTATGGCTATTTATTATTGATTTAATTATAATTATTATTTTTCATTAATATTCCAACCACCTGTTATTAAAGGTTGGAATTTCCAGCTGTTCAACGCTCTTTGCTCAGCGATACCAAGGAGTGAGTAAATCAAGCTGAAGCAGAGGGAGTGGAAGGTTTTACTGCTCCCTCACCAACAGCCGAGGCGAGCCCGAGCAGTTCCTATTTCCTCGTGGGAAGGCAGCTTTACTGCTCCTGGGGGGCAGGAGCTGGCAAACCCCGCGCTGGAGGCCGGGAATGCCGAGGTGTTTTCGTGACTGAGGGGTTTTGTGCTGCGGCCGTTCCCTGGGGTGAGGGGCAGGGCTCCGAGGGGCAGCGAGAGCTCTCTGTGGGACAGCCTGCGGCTCTCCTGGCATTTCCCATCCATTTCCCACAGCCTGTGACGCTCCCGCTGGGTGCAGGAATGGAAATGGGGAAGGGCTGGGGGGTTTGGAGCTCTCCCCCTCCACCCCCCCTTTGCTCCGGGCCCCCTTTTGCCTCTCACCTCCCACTGCGTCTCCTCCAGCGCCGGGGCAAAGCTGGTCTTCTCCTTCTCGTAGGATCTCAGCTTGGTCTCCAGCAGGTTCTGCTCCTTCATGAGCTTCTCCAGCTCCTCCCGCAGCTGCTGCTTGTCCTGCTGCAGCTGGAACACCTGCAGGTGCAGCACCTGCTGCGTCCGCTGCGTTTTCTGCGAGGTTTGCTTGAGTTTGCTGTTGCATTTCTGCTTCAGCCCCTCCAGCTCCTCCTTGCAGCGCCGCTGCTTCTCCTCGTAGGCCTGGCACGAGCTGATTTCCTTCTCCTCGAAGCTCGACTGCAGCTCCTGCAGCTCCCCCTCCCTCTCCAGCAGCTTCTGCTCCAGCTCCTGGATGGTGGATTCATCCGTGGAGATGGGCGAGCGCACGCAGGTGGTTTTCTCCGCGGCGGGGCGGTGGTGGGGGGCTTTGCCGGGGTTCAGGATCTTGTTGCCGCCGTCGGAGAAGGACATGGCCTTGAGGCTCATCATGTTGCTGTCCTGGATGATGGCGCACTGCAGGATGTTGTGGGCGGAGCCCCCGAAGCGGCTGATGGGGCCCATGGGGGTGACGAGGGGCTCGAGCTGGTAGCTGCTGCTGGTGCTGTGCGTGGGCAGGCTGGACATGGAGTTGCGGCCGGAGTCGGACAGGCCCCCCGAGCACGGCAGCGGCCGCAGCTCCTGCTCCTTGGCCTTCTCCGGGGGGTGCAGCTGCTGGGACAGGGGCCCCCCGCCCTCGGGGGACGAGCGCAGGACGGCCCCGGAGCGCGGCAGCACCGGCTTGAAGGCCGTGGGACGAGGGAGCGGCTTCTCCCCGCCCTGCGAGGGGAGAGCGGAGCCCGTCAGTGCCCAGCCAAACTCCTCGCGTGTCCTCCCGCCCCTTCTGCCCCCCGCGACCGCACCCCCGTGGGCGGTGGGACAGCTCCGGTGTCCCCCGAGGGCTCGGGAGGATGCTCGGGAGGAGGCTGCTGGCTAAACCTGCTGGGTTTGGAAATTAAAGGATCCAAATCCTTCGGGTCACGCTGCTGATCCCAATTCCCAAACGCAGAGGGTGCCAGTGCCCCCAGCTGCCCCTGCTCTCCCTGAGCTTCCTCATGGACCAGGACCAGGACCAGGACCAGGACACCCCCGGACCCGCTCTGAGGACTGAAGGGCTCCCGTGGGGCATCCCCGCGCTCCCAGGGCCGCTTTCCCCTACTCACCACCTCCAGCTGGCTGGGGAAGGGCATCAGCTTCTGCGGCGTGGGCGTCCCGAAGTCCAGCCCGCTGGTCCCGGCGGGCACGCCCAGCTCCCCGCCGGCCAGGGCGGGGTAGTCCGGCCGCTGGGAGCCGTGCGACTTCTGGCTGACCTTGATGTAAAAGAAATCCTCATTCTTGCTGCTCTTGGAGCCGGACTTGTGGCCGGAGTCCTGCGAGAAGCCGAAGCGGAGCAGCCCGTCCGAGTAGCGGTTGAGCTTTTTGAGGTGCGAGGACTTGCGGAGCTTGTACTGGGAGGCGCGGCAGTGCTTGCTGTGGAAGCCGTGGCCGGAGATGAGGCTGCTGACGCTGCCCATGCTGCTCCCGGCGCGGACACGGGGCCGGCCAGCGGCGCCAGGTCATAGCAGAGCCCGGGGCGCGGCCGGGAGCGGCGAGCCTGGGGACACGGGGACACGGGGACACGGCGTGAGCCAGGAGAGGCCACCTCCGGACTGGGCGGGTGAGGGTGGGAACTGGGAGGGGAGACCGCGGGGAGCTCAGGCCCCTCAGGAAGGACAGCGCCGATCTCTTGCGGAAGGGACGGGGCGCAGGGAGCGGCTGGAGCTGCGCCGGGAGGGTTGGGTTGGGTACCAGGGGAAGGTTCTTCCCCGCGAGCGTGGTGGGCGCTGCCCAGGCTCCGGTTGGGAGCGTCCTGGATAAAGCCAGGAATGTTCTCTACGGGAGCCTCTGAAAACGCCGGGAGGGGGAAAAGGGATCGGTGGCGATTTCTGGGCGCAGAACACGTGGGATCTCAACGAGCCCCCCCGTTCCTGGACGGATCCCGGCTCCTCAGCAGCCTCAGCCTCTCCCGCATCCCTGGCTCTCCCGGGTTCCTCTCCAATTCCCAGTGCTCCTCTTAACCTGCCTGAAAAGGGACGCCGCGAGGCTTAATTACCGTTAATTAATGCGGCACTCGAGGGGACAAGAGGCCCTGTGTGCGCTGAGTGCTGCGATCGGCGATCGGAGGCACGCGGGGCTCCCTGCCCGTCCGCTTTGTTGTGGGGAGAAAAAAATAGAAATAAAAATAAAATCCCGGCTCCTGGTGGCCTCTGTGCCACCCGGCGCTAATGGGGATGCAGATCCGCCTCGCTAATTAGGGCTGAGCTGGGAGAAGGGGGAAGGCGCGGCAGTGAAGTGAGCTGGAGCCGCCTTGCACAGGAGGAGGAGAGAGGGAGCGTTTCTGCTCCGCGCCGCGTCTGGAACAGCTCAGAGCTCCCACTGGGCGCTCCAGCGCTCTCCAGAGCTCCCCAGGCCGAGTTCCCACTGCCCAAGCAGCAGTCTGGGGGTTAAATCGGGGGTGGGAGAGGGTCGGGTGGTGGAGGGGGTGCAGGAACGCTGTGCCGGGGCCTCCTCGCTGCCCATTCCTCGATCCCAGAGTCACTCCTGTTTTCCCACCCCTCTCTTTTCCCACTCCTCTTTCCCCACTCCTCTTTTCCCATTCCCGGTCGCACCCTCTCGGTGCCGGCGGCTCCAGGCAGGGCAGCACCACCCGCGCTCATCCCTCGGCTCCGTTTCCCCGTCCCCGCTCCCCGAGGCCCGGCGCTGCCGGAGCGCCCGAGGACGGTCCCGGGCGGAGCACCCGCCTCCATCCCCAGACCCGCTGCTGGGAGACCGAGCCCAGCCAGGAACACCCGAGGCCGGAGCGGCCGCCGGGACGCTGCTGATGCGATAAACGGCGTCGGGAAGAGGCGCGGGGGGAGGGATCGCTGCAGGGACGGGATCATCGGCACCGGAGCTCCCGCACCGCCCGCGGGGGGACAAGGGCGGTGCGACAGCGACGGCGCTGCCACCTGCGGCCACCGCGTCCCCAGAGAGCGCCCGGCGGGGGCAGCCCCCGGGGTGTGACACAGCCCCGGACGCTGATTCTAGCCCCGGGGGTGTTCACACGCACCCACGGCGGGGCTGGCGGGGGTTGATCCCCTAAAGAGGCCGCGGGGTGCGCGGAGCTGCTGCTCTCGGGGTGCCGGGCTCGCTGTCCCCGCGGCTGGATGCGCCCTTGGATTTTTGGGTGTCCGTGGGAGATGGGAGAAGAGGGGAGGCAGCGCTGGGACCCCTCAGCCTCTCGGCAGGAGGCGTTTCCATCAACCCCAGCCCTCCCACGCGCTCCCGTGTTTTTCTTCACCTTCCCTCTTTAAAATGAACGCTTGGAAGGCCGTGGAGGAGTTGGGATTCACGGACAGCGACGGCAAAAAGAGGAAGGCGCAGGCTCCTGCTCCAGCTGTGGGGAGCTCCAAAAAGGGGTCAGGCTTGTCCCCCTTTCCTCGTTCAGCATCTTCCCTGTGTGAAATGCGGGGATCCTGGGGCTCTGCAGGGAGCCAGAGGGGTTTGCTGAGGGCCAAACCCCGTCCCTGTGGCCGTTCCCACTCAGTAACTGCGGGGATGTATCGGGGTTGGATGTCTGAGGGGGTTGGGAGCTCGGCTGGCTCAGGGCAGGAAGATTGCAAAGTGTAAAATGGGGGAAAATTAAACGTGGGTGACACTGGGAGGGCAGGGAGTGAGAACGGGGGTGTCCCAGCTGTGGGGTGCACAGCCGGAGAGGGGGAGCACGGCGTGGGCGTGACACGGCTGGAGGTCCCAAACCCCCAGAATTAAAAGAAAAGACCTTTGAGACCATCGAGTCCAACCCGTGACCTAAAAGCCCCCCGCAGTGCGAGGGGTGACCGGACCTGCGTGCGGGGCTGTGCCGGGCTGCGGGGTCGCGGCGTCCTCGCTGCGATGTCCCCGCGCCAGCCCGGCTGTCCCCAGAGCCGCCCGCGGAGCCGCCGCTCGGCCCGCCGGGCTCCGGGCGCTGAACGCGAGCCCCCCGAGCCGGGTTTGCGCTGTCCCTCAGACACGAGCGGGCACAGGGAGCCAGGAAAGGCACGAGCCCGTCCCTGTCCCTTTCAAGGGTCTGTGCTTGCAGCCAGGGAGTCTTTCAAGGGTCTTTTGTCGGCGCCGCGGTGGCAGCAGCACGAGCCCCGTGTCCCCTCCCCGAGCAGCGCCTGTGCCCTGCGCCCCTTCCAGGGCCTTCCAGCCCGCTCTGGATCAGGGAATTCCGGAACGGCCACGGCTGGAAGGCACCTGCGGAGATCACCCGAGCTCAGGTGGGGAGCGTGGCGGTCCCGGGGGCCAGACCCCGATAAACAGCGCGGGCTGAACCAGCGGGATCGGGGAGAACACGTGGATTCACCCACCCGGGCTTGTGCAGGAAGAGGGGGGGAAAGAAAAATGAATGGCATCTCATCATCCCAGTCATGCCTCCCCTGCACGTGGGAGCGCCGCTCTCCCGCCGCCTCCTTCCCGGCAGGAATTTCACCTGATCTCCTTCAGCGCGGCATCTTTGAAGCTCTCCCCGCTTCCCCGCCGAGCTGTGGCGGGCGGCGGCTTTCCCCGCGCCTTCCCGAGCAGGTCACCCTCGCTTCCTGCCGGGCCTCGCCGCCTTACTCCGATCCCTGCCGATCCTGTTCTTCCCCCCTCTGGAATGCCGGCGCTTCCTCCTTCCCCGCGAGCTCTCGCCCACTCCTTTTCCCTCCTGGGTTATTATTCATCCTCGCCGCGCAGATGCTCCCACACGTTTGGGTGTTTGTTGGGAGATGCACGGATAGCACCGAGCGGCTGCCAAGGGCCCGGCTCAGGGCTCAGCCTCCTTCCCTCGAGCGCTGCCGGGTGCTGTGCCCCTGTCCCACTCGGGGACACCGGGAACGTGGCCCTGGGCTGGGGGAACCGGGCATTTCCATGTGGAAAGCGCTACCTGCAGCGTCTGAGTGGTGCTTCAGCGAAGGGAATGGCTCAGCCCGGAGCCGGGAGCGCAGCATTCCCGCTGAGCCGGGCTTGGGAGCTGAACCAAACCCGGACTGAGCCTCCGGGACCCCCAAACGCTGCTGAACCCCCCAGGCAGAGGAGATGGAGCTGCCCTGGGCTGTGCGAGCACCTGCCCGGCTCTGCCCCAGCTCCTGCTGCTCTCCCCGGGCCCAGCTGGGGCCAGGCTCCCCAAACCCTGCTCCTTTTGCTCCCCAAACCCTGCCCTTTCTGCTCTTTTTGCTCTTTTCCCTCTCCAAACCCTGCTCCTTTTTGCTCCTTTTTCTCCCCCAAACCCTGCTCTTTTTGCCCTCCAAGCCCTACTCTTTTCTCTCCCCAAACCCTGCTCTTTTTGCTTCTTTCTCTCCCCAAACCCTGCTCTTTTTGCTTCTTTTTCTCCCCAAACCCTGCTCCTTTTTGCTCCTTTTTCTCCCCCAAACCCTGCTCTTTTTGCTTCTTTTTCTCCCCAAACCCTGCTCTTTTTGCTTCTTTTCCCCCCCAAACCCTGCTCTTTTCGCTCACCTCACCCCGCTCTTTCCCCTCCCCAAACAACCAGCAGCCCCTAGGGCTGGCAGAGCCCCCCCGGGCGGACCCGACCTCTCCCCCTCCCCGAGCTCAGCGCTGCCCGGGCCGGCGCTGCGCCCCGGGGCCCCCCAGCACGGCTTTCATCCGCTGCCGCCCATTGTCCCCGCGCCTTCGGCGACATTCGCGGGGTGGTTTTGATCGCGGGCCGGGCACAAAGCCGCGAGTTCCGCCCCGATTTGCCATTAGCGAGGGAGGAGCGGGGGTGGGGGGGACACACACGCTCGTGGAGAAGAACAACGCGCCTCAATTACACGTCCCAGCCGCTCGAGTGGCCCCGGAGTCCGTCACACTCCGGGCTGTGCCGGTGAACAGCGGGAGAATTCGCGGCCGCTGCTCGTTAGGGGATCCCGCGGTGCCGCTGCCGGGGGCGGGGTGGGCTCCGTGCCAGCGCGGCGGTGGTGGCAGACGGGCAGCCCGCGGCGGGGCGGGAGGTGAAGGTGGGGTGGCTCAATAGCAAAAAAAAAAGGCAAAAAAAGGGCAAAAAAACGGCAAAAAAAGGGCAAAAAAAGGGCAAAAAATGGGCAAAAATAAAGGCCAAAAAAAAGCTTAAAAAAGACTAAAAAGGGGCAAAAAAGGGGGCAAAAAAAGGGCAAAAAAAGGCAGAGAAAAGGCAAAAAAAGGGCAAAACAAGGCAAAAAAAAGGGGAAAAAATCAAAAAAAGTGGGGAAAACAGGGTGGGAAAAAAAGGCATAAAACTGCAAAAAAAAAAAAAAAGAAAAAAAAGGCGGGGAGGGGGGAAGGGCAAAAAACCGAAAAAAAAAAGGGAAAAAAGGGGCAATTTTCATCCCAGGGACAGCACAGTCCCTGCGGGAGGGTGGCTCCGGCCAAGGTC
Source organism: Oriolus oriolus (assembly GCA_013400235.1). NCBI lineage: Eukaryota > Metazoa > Chordata > Aves > Passeriformes > Corvidae > Oriolus > Oriolus oriolus. The sequence continues at coordinate 148,722 of VXBT01010038.1, forward strand.
TTTTCTGTCACCCTTCCTCCTGCTGAGAAAGCCAAAAATCGACGCCGAATTCAGCACCAGCTCTGGGAAGGGCTTTGGAGGCGCTGCGGGAGCGATCGAGGCGCGGATCCCGCCCGGGATGTGGCAACAGGCGGCTGCAGTGGGCGAGCAGGGTGGGATCGTCCCGGGCAGAGCAGGGTGGGATCATCCCGGGCAGAGCAGGGTGGGATCATCCCGGGCAGAGCAGGGTGGGATCATCCTGGGCAGAGCGGGGTGGGATCATCCCGGGCAGAGCGGGGTGGGATCATCCCGGGCAGAGCGGGGTGGGATCGTCCGGGCAGAGCGGGATGGGATCATCCCGGGCAGAGCAGGGTGGGATCATCCCGGGCAGAGCGGGGTGGGATCATCCCGGGCAGAGCGGGGTGGGATCATCCCGGGCAGAGCGGGGTGGGATCGTCCGGGCAGAGCGGGATGGGATCATCCCGGGCAGAGCAGGGTGGGATCATCCCGGGCAGAGCGGGGTGGGATCATCCCGGGCAGAGCGGGGTGGGATCATCCCGGGCAGAGCGGGGTGGGATCGTCCGGGCAGAGCGGGATGGGATCATCCCGGGCAGAGCAGGGTGGGATCATCCCGGGCAGAGCGGGGTGGGATCATCCCGGGCAGAGCGGGGTGGGATCATCCCGGGCAGAGCGGGGTGGGATCGTCCGGGCAGAGCGGGATGGGATCATCCCGGGCAGAGCAGGGTGGGATCATCCCGGGCAGAGCGGGGTGGGATCATCCCGGGCAGAGCGGGGTGGGATCGTCCGGGCAGAGCGGGATGGGATCATCCCGGGCAGAGCAGGGTGGGATCATCCCGGGCAGAGCGGGGTGGGATCATCCCGGGCAGAGCGGGGTGGGATCGTCCGGGCAGAGCGGGATGGGATCATCCCGGGCAGAGCAGGGTGGGATCATCCCGGGCAGAGCGGGGTGGGATCATCCCGGGCAGAGCGGGGTGGGATCATCCCGGGCAGAGCGGGGTGGGATCGTCCCGGCAGAGTCGGATGCCCAGGCTGGGATTTTGGGGTGTCTGGACAAGGCCAGGATTTGGGGTCAGTGATCCCGGCGGGTCCCTTGCAGCTCAGGACATTCCGTGACTCTGCAGTTGATCAGATCTCGGTTGATCCTCGGGCTCGGAATGTCACCAGACCAGGAGCGACGAGGGACTGGACATCCCTCTCTTCGCGTCCTCCCACCCGCCAGCCCTGGAACCGCGTCCCTAAAAGCTGTTCGGGAACCTGCTGCTCCCAGGCCGGCCCTGTGTGTGTGCCCTGAGCCAGGAGGGATTTCCGGAGCTCCCCAACTCTGCCCACACAGCTGCAGTTTGTGTCCGAGAGCGCCAGAGCCCAGAAAATCCGGGCGTTATGGGGAGCTGGGCTGGAGAGAGCCCCGACCCCGCTCCCCGGGGCGGGCCCCGCGTCCCCGCCTGACCCCGGGCAGGCGCCGCTCCCAGCCGGCTCCATGGGGTGGATGCTCCCTCCCGGGTGCAGCCAGGGCAGGGCAGCCTGGGAATATCCCAGGAGCTCGGTCCTCCCTGTTCTGCCCACCCGGGCTCGGCCTCCGGCTCTTCTCCCTCCTCCCGACACCAACATTTCTGTGAACGACCCCCAGCCCTGCCTGAGCGCCCGGAGCGCAGAACCCCAACCCTTTCTGCCTCTTTTTTAGGGTAAATCCACTCCAGACCCCCAACCCCGGCTGCAGCACGTGCCAGACCCTCCCCGTGGCCCCCGGAGCCCCCCGGCCCCGCTCCCGCTCCCTCCGCCGGGATCCGGGCGCGCTCGGTGACTCACGCAGCACCCACACGAGCCGCGTCAGTCATGCTCCCGGCACAAAGGGAGCGCGTGTGAAACACCGTTAAATGTTCCCGGGGCGGAGAGAAAGATCCTTTCAGCTCCTCTAATTCCTCCCAGCATCTGGCTTCTCGCGCTAATGAGCGACTGAGACGGCAATTAAAGCCCTGCTAATTGGGAGCGCAGAAACGCCGCTTCCCCGCTTCGGTCCTTGCGCAGGTTTGGGGACACCTGAAGGGTGACAGCGGCGGCCTGGGGAGTTCACGGCCCTCCCGTGCCAGGCCCCCTCGATCCGTGGGGAACAGCCATGAGCACCAGGGACAGGTTTTGGGGACAGTTTTCGCCTCCCGGGGGTGCTGTGGGGGACAGGCCCCCCCCGTTCCCGCAGGGGACATCTCGCAGGAGGTCCCAGCCCTGGCAGGTGTGGAGCGGCCCCTCCCGCCCGGCCCCCCCGGAGCGCTTTGGGATATTTTGGGAGCCGTCTGGGGCTGGCAGGTGGTGCCGGGGCGGCGACAGCTGAGCGCGGCTTTCACTCGGGACCCGCCAGGCCCCTGCTCGCGCTTCTGTTCCCGACCCCGCTCCGCGCAATCTGCCGGGGTGGGAGCTGGAAGTCCCGGCTCTGAGGGGCTGCTCTGCCTCGGGCAGCTCCAGGAGGCTTCGGGGATGAATCCCGGAGCTCCTGCCCCGGCAGCACCGAGCCCGGCGGGGCCGGGCGTCCCACGCGCCTCCCACGCGCTGTCCCCGCGCTCTGCTTGATGGAAAGGCTTTGTCTGTCCGGCTAAAAATAGCGGGAGCTTCGTGCGGCTCGAGATGAGCCCGAAATACTTTCGCTGCCAGCTTTCCGCTCGCACGGGCTGCGCACGTGGCTCCATCCCCTGAATTATGGATAAACCCGGGGTGAGGGACAGCGAACGCGTTTCCCTCGGGGTGTGACGAGGTGGCGGCACCGAGGGCTCCTTCCACGAGCCGCCGAGCTCCCCAAAATCCCAGGAAAGACCTGGGCCGAGGCTCTTTGTGCTGCGCGCCTCCCCCAGGCACGCGGAGGGGAGCAGCAGCATCCTCTCCATGTGCAGGCAAAATTTAGCAGCGGCGCTCAGGCTGCCATGGAGACGGGGCCGCGTTCGCGATCTCCGCGCCTTCCATTGTCTCTGCCCCTCTCCCGAGCGGCTGAAAAGCAGCCAGGAGCAGCAGGGGGGGGCCTTGTCTGCCTGGCATTGCCCCCTGGCACTGCCCCCCTGGCACTGCCCCCCTGGCTCTGCCCCCCCGGCATTGCCCCCCCGGCACTGCCCCCCGCTCCTNGCGCCGCTTTGGGCACCTCCCGGCCCCTCTGGGGACCAGAGAGCCAAACGCGGGTGGCTCTAGCCCAGCCTCGCTGGGTTCAGGTGGGCACCGTGAGGGGCACGGAGCCACCCCTGCTGCCCCCTCCTCCCTGCCCGCTGGGGATGGCCAGGACGGGGCTGAAATGGGGCTGGTTTGGGGCTTTTTCCTAAAGCCGGGGGCTGGAGGCTGCCCGAGAAACAGGAGGGGGAAGGACTGACCCTGGCAGCAGCGGAAAGCCCCAAATCTGTCCCCGGCCTGAGGAAAACCGAGAGGGTCAGAGGGAGAACCTCCCTCAGGCAGGGCCTAAAGACCCTCCTCAGACTAAACCCTGCGCCACATCTAGGCTTGGCTCTGCTCTGACTCCTCCTGTGCTGTTTGTGGCGCCAGTTAAGCCCTGCTTTGCCTAAATTTGGGGATTTTCATCCCCTGCCTGCTGCTCCGAGCTGAGAAAAGGCGACTCGTGCTCGCTGACGAGGAGCCAGGCTCAGTCCCGGCTGCGAGCAGCATCTGCTGCCGCTGTCTCCTCACCCCCAGCTCCTCTCCCGCTTCCCAGCGCGTCGCATCCCACCCTGGCTCTGCTCAGAGCTCCGACGCAGCAGAAGGGGGGGGAAAAAAACCCGCAAATTCAGTTCTCGCTTCCTATTTTCCTCTTCCTCTCTTTCCCAGACTTGGCCCGTGGTGAAATCCACCCCTTTCATGCCTGGCTGCCAAACCGAGCGGTTCTCCCAGCAGGGAAATGCGCATCGAAGTCGCAGGGAATATTCAATTACCCTCGAAAGGAGCCCTTCCCTAAGTGGCTCGTGGAGATGTCGCTTAATTGCTTCGGAAACCGAGCGCAGGGGTCGGGAGGAGCGGGAGGAGACGGCTCTGGCTGCCCCAAAAAGGGGCGGTGAGAGGTCCAGATGTTCCCTCCAGCGTGGATCCTTTGAGCCCGGCTTGAGCAAGGGGCCAAACCCACGGCCCTGCACCCAGGAAAGCCGGGAGAGCTCCGAGGGAACATTGGGATGGCCACACGGGCACTTGGGAGGGTTTCCTTTCCCAGGAAGCTCCGGCTGCAGCCTCTCCCTCTCCTGGGCCTCGGAGGAGGATTCTCCCCTCTCCAAAAGAGCTCCGGGGATGAGGCTCTCCCAGAAATGAGCAAAAACGCCCTTCTGGAAGGAGCTGCCTCCCACCTAGGCCTGGTGCTGCCACGGGGGGATAAACGGGAACATTTCAGCCCGGGAGGAGAAGTTCTGGCTGTGAGGAAGAGGAGGAAGGAGAGGAAGGCCTGGCTGGGAGCGCTGCAGCGGAGAGGAGCCGGGGCAGAGCCACGTCTGCTGCTGCAGGAATCCCAGCACTGCTCGGGCACCCCGGGCCTGGCTCCCCAAATCCAGGGAACGGCCACGGCTTTTCAGGGCTTCCCAGAAAAAACTCAGGGATCGCTGGAGCCTTCCTGCCCTCGGGGGGCTTCTCCCAGCGAAGGCAGCGAGCTCAAAACCAGGGCAGCAGCGAAGGAGCAGTGCAGGGAAAGCTTCTGGTGGCCCACGTGCCGAATCTTGGCACATTCCCGGCTATTTTTAACTGATCCCGAATGGAAACGCCGCACGGAGCTCCTGCCCCGCTCCTTCCCCGCCGCCCTGCCCGCCCCAGCGCTCTGAGGCCCCCCAGAAATCCCCCCCAAGGGCAGCTGGCAAACGCAGGACAGCAGATCAGTCAGGGGGGAGGATTTCAGAGCTCCCGAGAGCCAGGGATATTTATAAACACAGAATCAGTGCTCGGGGGGGACAGGGGAACAAACCCCCCCCTCCCCCGAGTTTCCCATCGGGGCCGAGCTTTTCCCGAGCACTGCAGGATTGAGGTGCCGCGGCTCTGCCACGGAGCCACACGCGGCCTCAGCCGTGTCTCTGCCAGGCCGGGCTGCTCCAGGAGCGGTTTTAGGAGCGGTTTTAGCAGCAGGTTTAGCAGCGGCAGCTCCCGGAATAGCTGCAGCGCTACTACGGTTTCACACTTGGCCACGCAGCGCAGGCACCGAGCTCTGCCGGCGGCCGTGGGTGACTCGGTGTCCCAGGAAGGGACCCTGCGGCTCGGCTCCGCCTGTCAGGGATCCTTGGGATGGTCCCAAGGGTCAGGTTCCTGCCCCGGCCTCGGCTGGGCCCTGCTGCCTGTCGCGGCTGCTCCGCGCTGCCCATCTCTGCGTGCCACGGATGCCTCGCCTGAGCCTCACCTGAGCGTGACTGGACCTGCCCACTGCAGACAGAGCCTTCCCAAGAGGGGGAAAAGAGAGATTCGGGGCCGAGGAGACAGAGCGAGGGGTGCAGGAGGAGCAGCAGCTCCCCGGGACAGATCCCCGTCCCCTCCACAGCAGAGCATCCCCCTCTGCCACCCCCGTTCCGCACGGGAATCCCACCCTGGCGGTCCCCGCGGCCGCTCCGGGGGCTCCGCGGGGCCGCCGGGCTGTTCTGGAGCTCTCATTTCGCTGCCTGAGCCTCGCCTCCCTTGGCCTCCCCCCGCCCGGCAGCGCTGCCTGCCAGGAGCGGTGACGAGCGGGTGGGTGGGACACAGCGGCTCCGGCCCGATTCGGCAGCGCTGCCGTGCCGGGGAGGGCTCACCGGGGCACGGCTGGGGGCTCCGAGGCCGAGGGAGCTCCGCAGGGGAGCCGGGAGCATCCCCGGAGCCGCGATTGTGTCCCCGAGTGCGCTTTCGCAGCTGCCATTAATCGCCCCCCACGCTGATTGCGGCGATTTCGCACTTCCAGCTCTTTGTGCCGCTGATTAATGGCCCTGGTGATTAATGGCACGGGCGGAGCGGGGCTGTGGGCTCAGGGCTGAGCTGGACACGCGCAGGGGTCCGAGGGGACAGCGTGTGACACGGGCCGGGCCTGGCGTGACAGGAACCCCCGGCAGGGCTTCCCGGGGTGGGTTAATCGGAGTCCGGAGCGATGGTTGATAGCGGAGACTCAACCAGGATTTTTTTTTTTCCCCCTGCTCGTTTTCCGCTCGCCGCAGCCTCCGGTGAGGGAAACGAGCTCTGGGGAGGGATTTGGGCAGCCATGGGAGCTCCCGTGGGAGCGCTGCTCCCCAAAATGGGGCCGGGGCTGGTCCCTCCCGGCTCCCCGAGGCGCACGGGGGAGGAGGAGGAGGTCACGGCCCCACAGAAACCCCCTCGGTGCCCCGGCCGAGGAGGTGCCCAGGGCTCAGTACCGCTGCAGGGGGGGCCGGGGAGTGGTGGCAGAAGGGGACAGCAGGAAACAGAGCCCGAACTCCCCGGGAGAGAGGGATGTGGAGCCGGGGTGCGGAGCCGGGATGCAGCGGTGCCACCCCCGCAGCCGGGATCGAGGGATGGGGGCACATCCCGGGGAGGGGGGCGATCAGCACTGGGGGTCCCACACACCCCTGGCTCTCTTCGGGGTGTGGGACCCTCCTGCCACAGCAGCGGGGACCTGTCCTGTGGGGAAGACCCCTGCAGCAGCAGGGGAAGCCCAGGCAGTGTCCGGCCCCTCCGGAGATGTCACAGCGCTCGGGTGGCCCGGCAAGGACGGGAATGCCGCGTGCCAGGACGGGAATGCCGCGTGCCAGGACCTGTCCCCACGCCTGTTCCCCCTGCGGAGCTGCAGATCCGTCCCCGAGCCCCGAGCGCCGCCGCGCTGCGCGGTGACAGCCCCAGCGCCGCCTTTGCAGGCGAGGTCAATCCCCACCTCTCCAGGAGCCGCGCGGCCTCCGGGCAGCGCTGACCTCCCTCCCGGGCCTTCACCGGGCTGCGGAGCCCGGCACGGAACCGGGGCAGCGCCGCCAGGCCCGTCCGCATCCCGGGAAAGGCCGAACCCCTCCCGCATCCAGGTGCGGTCGGCACCTCCCGCACGGGTCCCCGATGCCCACGCCGGGCGCAGCCCCCGCGCTGGTTCCGCCCCCGCCGCCCACCCGCGCCCGCCCGCGCAGCTCCAGCGGCAAAAAATTCCTGCAGGAGCAGGGAAAAGAAATCCTCTTGGCCGGGATGGCTCCGAGCTGATGACAACAAACCAAAGGCATCCGCTCCTTCCCTCTCCTTCCCTTCCCGGGGCGCTCGGGGCCCTGTAACCCGAGGCAGCCCGCACCGAGGTGCTGAACAGGCAGAATTTTCTCGCTGCCGTGTGAAAAGAAGTTTTCCAGACTTCAGAGGGAAGCGAAAAGCCAGAGCTGAGCCCCGGGGGAGCCGCGGGCGGCTCGGAGCTGGCAGAGGGATGGGAGCCGGGGACGGGGGCGAGTCCGGCCGCTCTCCCGGGGCGATCCTGACCCTTTGCGACCGAGCCCGAACCCTGTCCCCGAGCCCTGTCCTCTGTCCCGAGCCCTGTCCCAAGCCCCGTCCCCGCGGTGCCGGGGGAGAGGGGCGGTGCGGGGCATCCCCGGGGCCTCTGTGCCCGGCGGGGGGGG
>VXBT01010040.1:0-57171 GCA_013400235.1 Oriolus oriolus
CTCCTTTATGCTGTCTGGTGTGCCTATGCTGGCAAGGTAGCGGCTTCCCTGGAGATGTTTTCGGGCGGTTGCGGCAAACTACCACCAGACACCGCAACAATAATCCACTTGGCAGTTCCTAAACATCCAGTTCACAAACATTTTCTCTTGGGTATTCACAGCGAATGTTATCTTTCCTTTCATCCTTCTGTTTGTCTTTGCTTATGTCATAAACAACCTTGCAAGCAATAAAATTCCTTAAGTAAATAAAGCTTAGCCTATTTTATAACCTTTGCAGTAGGATTTTTCTTTTATAGGTAACACAAATGCAAAACCAGACATTCATTTGTGTAAAAGTATCTGTAGATTCATAACTTCACACCCCGTCTTTTTTGTGAAGCAAACCAAAAAAAGTAAGGATGTTCATTGTCAGCAACCCCAACATGGCTTCTGATGTTGTGCATGTTGGTGTTCCTTTCTGCCCATCATATTCCGAACCATACAGAGAAGGGGAAGTATATTTGCAACACAAGATCAGTGTGCGGCCAATGAACAAAGAAAAGGTGTGGGGAAAACATGACCGGTAACTTATTTTGGATCTGCTCTCATGGTAAGGGAAGACATGATGAGGAGTTCAGAGCTGAGCACGAAACACTGCAGGTGAGGAGATGCAGAGAAGAAGGCAGAAATGATGGGACAGGGACAGAAATGAGTTGTCCAGCTCTGATTACCTTGTGAGCAGACAACCTGTTTTCACTTTTCATGTCCTTCTGTTCATGAAAGCCCTCATGCAGATACTGATTAATTATAAGGCAGAAAATCGGAGCTATAGCATCAGGATTTGGCCCTAGCTCTTAAGATGGAAATTTAAAAGAACACGTCATTACCACCCAAAGAATTAATCAGTACCATCCCGGTACTGGGATTACAAACTACACAAGTAATTATCCCAGCACACAAATGAGGATATAAAATAATCGTAAGCCAGCTCATTTCTGTGTTACTCAGTGAATGGGAAAGAATTGATATTTAAAGAAATAACACAGGGAAAGTGGAGGAAAAAGTTTTATTTAACTTGGAGGCAAGTAGATAAGATAGTTATGTGCAGCTATTTACTGTGTAAAAAGCTTCAGATAGTAAGTTTTAAAAACATGGGGTGTACAATCTATAAACATAGACAAGCTCTATGGGGAAAAAAAAGTCAAACAAAAGAAAGGTCTTCAGTTTATCTTTAAAAACAGCTAGTCAATGGCTAACAAACATCTCTTATGAGAGAAAATTCACACACAAGAGAAAAAGATTTCAAAATGTGCGATATATAAAACCTACACACTAATAGCAAGTTTACATTACGCAGACTCATACATGCTGCAGAATGCACTTTAGTTAGCTCCCAAAGATGCTGAGCTGGTGAAGAATATTGAAAGGGCCTTAAAAAACAATGACTGTGTTATTCACTCTGAAAAGACACATATGAACAGAAATGGAGTAATCTTAAAATAAGTCAGGAAATCTGGATTTTTTTATTTACTGATATGTATGCTACAGCTAATAAAAAATCTGGAAAAGCATTTCACTTCATCTTAGCTAGCATATCCTTATGTTACAAAAATCCAACAACTACCATCAGCACAAATCTTCAATCAGCAACTTTCTCAGCTGAAGAATGATTCCTATATAAGCATAAAATAATTAATACTTCATTATCTCTCACTTTCATTATTATCCCAGACCCTCACAGATTAAGAAATGTACAAAATATAAACAAGGGAAATTACCTGTAACTCCAAAACTTCCCAAAACTTTCAAAAAAACCTTCACATATCCAATGTCTTAGATAAGGCATAAGAAATACCATAACGTGGTACAGTTCTCTCTTGAATAGTGTATCAGGGTTGGGTAGACCAATGAAAGACATGGAGGAAAAGCTCCACAAGAAATCGCTGGGTCAGGCTCCTAGGGTCACCTATTCTCCCTCAGAAAATAGCTCTGGATTTTAGGAATTTTGACATATATCTGCAAACCTTGAGAGGTCATTTCATTTCACTTAAAATAAACTTTATCATAAATCAATGATTTCCTTTCTATAATAGCTGACATGAGTGACAATACAGACCAATTCTACCTGCAGAACTATTAATACTGTTTGAGGACATGACACATCTTAGAATGGGAGAATAGGAAGTCAGGATACAAGGACAGCACTAAACATAGCCATACAGTTCATGACAAGCAGTCTTTTCCACCCTTGGCATCTGCTATGATTCAATCATTACTCAGAAGGGACAGAGCATCTAGTGAATGAATCATCAAGCTCTATCCTGTAGCAATTTTGTTTTCTCTAGTGGTCTTCCAAGGACGAATGACAAGTCTCAACCTTTGCAAGCCAGAGGGATCCAGCTGGGAGCCACACTGCCAGAAGCAAATGAGTAAATGGATGAAAAGGACAATGCCTTACATGACACCATTTACATTTCCCAGCTTTGACTATATGGAATCAGACATCTTCTCACAGCCTATGTAAGTAGTCACACAGCAGTCAGTGAAGTTAGTAAAGGAGATAAAGTGACTTTTGTTTAATCAAAAACAGAATCCTTGGTAAAAGGCATCTTTAGAAATAGAGAAATGTGTTGGCTACACGAGTTACTTATGTAGAAGGTGCCTGTTTTCTTTCAGTTATTCAGTTCACTTTTCTCTCAATGTAGAGAATTAAAGCACTGCTGAATGCATTTGTATGAAATGTAAAAATAACACAACTTTAGTCCAATCATAATAATTTTAATTGCACTGTCAATCTAAACACAGCATTTTAAAAGAGATAGCATGATCAGATCCTTTCACCTCATTAATGGAAAATTGTTTCTAAAAGCCAGACAAAAATGACATGTCCAAGATTGTCAAATGACAACACATTTCCTGAAGGTCTGAGGTGTGCAGGCATGCCTTATTTTCTGTTATAGATTTAAGACAGAAGTCCCAGAAAGGAGGAAAGTTTTTGCTTTCCTCATCCCAAATAAAATTTGTAGTGGTAAAAGAAAAAAGAGGGAAAAAAAATCCACACGAAAAGCTGCATGTCCACATAAAACTGTGGTAGGTTCTAAGTCAGTCATATTAAAACTTTATGATTTTTTTTCCCCTTGAATTCTTGTTACAAATAAAATTAAGCAATGTTTTTGCAGCATGCAACCTCAGTTAGACAGCCTTTTCAAAACATCACAGTCTCATGAGAAGATCTGCTAGTTCCTAGGTTCAGTCAGGTCTGCTTCAAAGCTAATTGACAAACTGTATTCATTTTCTAAAGACAACAAAAGATTAAACATTGGCAAAAAGATGCCACCCCCCTGCCAAACATCACACAAACTAAGGTAAACAAACTTCATATTAATGTATACTTCTGGTAGTCAAAAAGTATACCTTTTCACAGCCAAATTAAACAACACTGTCTTTATTTTTATATGGTATCAGCATGAGCGGATAGTTTTCTAGATGTATAGACTTCATAATAAAGTTGTTACAACTCTTTCTTTTATAATGCAACATAGTATAAACCTCTCGATCAAGAAAATTCAAATACTTTTCTTTAAAACAGTTATACATGCTCGTATATATACAGACATACAAATAATATTCACAAATAATGTATAAAAATATACAAATATATTCACAAATAATACATAAAAATATAAGAAATACATACTGCACATACACATACACAAGTCTCTGAATAAAAAAAAAAAAAAGCTAGAAAAGTGTGTTGTATGTGATATTCAGTTTTATATCAGAAACAGTGGCAAATGTTGTTTACACCTGGGGAATAAAGTACTTTTTCATGATAAGAAAGAGTTATCGGCAAGATCTCTGTTGTTCAAGATACTCATAAGCAATTTAGATAAAAGTATTGATGGTGGTATGCCAGTAACCTCTGATGATACAAAACTACTTGGAGGAGTCAGAATAAAGCCAATTACAAAGTCCTACAGTAGGGTCTCTTGGTATTACACACACTGAATAACAAAATGCCACATGAAAATCAATATGATAAATGCACCTCTGATACTCAGGTAGAAAATTATCCCTATTTCACACACTAAGTCATCCATATGTGTCTTCCTTTTTGTGCTTGTGGGTAGCTTTCCAAAGACACCAGGTAAGACCCCAGGCAGTGGAATCTCCAGAAGTCTTGAAATGTGGGAGCATTTGGAGACTCTCCAACATGGGAAGCATATGGGGAGCAAAAAGAGGGTGTCTTTTTATCAGATATAAGAGACATTACGAGACATATATATTTCAACTCATTAATGATCACTACTTTCATAAGCATCCTGTGATCATTTATCCTCCCTTCCCATCCCTGATATTTAATGGTTAATAATTTTTTCCATTCTTAGACTCTCTAAAATGTCAGCTTTCTCACACGCATGATGATATCTTCAGATGTTATGAAACCTCCTGAGGCTGAGAGAAAAGCCAATGATGCAACCTCCCTCTGCCAAATGAGATTTCACAATTTGTTCTTCAGTGTTTGCTTTGACTTCAAAAAATATATACTACGTATTTTTACATCCATATTAAGTGGAACTGAACTCTGACTACTAAAAACTTAGTTACAAAGCCTAAGGAAATATTCTCTGAAGGGTGGAGAATTTTGCTGAGCCTCTGACAGCTGCTCTCCATTTTCTTTCATCCTGTGTTTATCCTTGGTAACTCAACCACCTAAACAACCAGTACCGTAACTTCTAGCTCACAGAAGAGTAACAGCCCATTGATTCTAAACTCATTCCTCTGCTGTCTTGGTGAGGGCAATAAACCCAAGAGATATTAGGGCAAGAGTGAAGAAGGTGGCACTTAAAAATAAGGAAGTAGCTATCATCTTTCTCCAGCTCTCAATCTGTGCACGTACACAAATAAAGATGGAATGTTAACCCATCTAAAGCTAGGCATTAAACACTACATAATACCATTTTGATCATACTTTCGTCCTGTTGTCTCAGTGGGTTTCTCCTGTTTGTCATCTTTCTGTAATTAATTTGGAAGCCAAAATACCTGCAGAGCACAATAGATCTATGACTAAGTAGTAACTGATACACAGCACTCAGAGTTGAAGGAAAATTCCCTCCTGGTCCCCAAAAGAGGATGGCTGTACTCCAAGGACATGACATACATCGTGGTTGCAATACCTACCCACAGCTCCGTTGCTGGCTCCTAAGAGGAATTACCACAGTTATGAACACCCAAACAAGGAACCCTGAGCTCTCACAAAATAAAACAAGCTACAGCCACCTGTGCCACTTCCTAGGCCAAAATTTTGTAATGATGTCATGAAGTTGTGACATAAAACATTATTAAAATTGTACTTTCCAGAAGAGGGTGGTTTTTCACAGATGAAGCATGTATGAATATTAATGCAGATTAATTAACACTTGAATGGTCATTGAATGTTCTGTTTTAAAGATGCCCCTCCTAAAAGTTACGTATTTTGCCAGCTATTTCATCTAAGACCTGCTGTCTTTATTGGTCTCTATAGAATATTAAGACTCTCAAAGCAAGACTTTTTTCACATAGTGGTATAAAGACATTAGGAAATTTTTCAGCCCAAGATAACTTATCTGTGTAGCTACCAGTTCAGCCAAGGAACCAAAGAGAATTCTGTTGGGGAGGCCTTTTTTCTACTGCATTCATTATTCCCTGGTCCTAAAGCTATGATCTTTTCACAAAATTAAAAAGATACCAAGACTAAGAGTACTCAGTTAAAGGAGGTCACTAATAAAATAGGTACTTCAAAACAGAAGGTCTCTGGTAATGAAATATAAATACCATAGAAATACTGAATAACATAAATAGGAAAGGGCCTCTGCAGGTCCCAAGTCAAATTCTGTTCTCCCTCAGTCAGTATTGCAGACATACATGGGTGCTTTTCCCTGTTTATACAGCCTTTCATAACTGCACCTTTGGTCTATAGCCACTCCTTAGCATTGTCAGTAACAAAAGTCCCATTAACTTCTCCAAAAGCAAGACTGGGTTATAAAAACAAGCCCTTGATATGTCTGTATCTGATTTACCTGTTGATGTAACACCCAAGCCAAAGGCTGTAACATTAAATTTTTACTCACAGATCCATATTATGGTGTTTTATTTCCTCAGTAGAAGCCACGAATATTGCAAGAAATATCTTTGTTTTATAACATGGAGATTTCAGTGATAAAGAAGCTATTGTGTAAAAACAAAGGACGTGTACATATCACAGCACACATTGGGAATTTAATTTGTTAGGCAATCTAATTACTGAGTTTGGTCTCCTACAGTGAATTTACATTTGACCTCCCTAGAGTAAGGACGTTAACATCTGTTCCAGCTCTTTTTTTTGTTTAGTAATTTCTTTCTTATAAATTTAGAAATATTATGGTTGAAGTACATTTTGCATTAGATACAGATCAAAAGAAGTAGATTTTGCAAAGTAAAAGACTTGTGGACATATGGGTACTTACTCAAAGTTTCTATAATATTTGTATAATAAAGAAAAAAGTTTGTATAATAAGCAAATATCACTGTATAGAAGGTCCTATATCTTAACCCATCATTCTCCAGACAGAAGGCAACACTTTCCTTACTTCTGTAAAATTTGGTTCCTTAATTTCTGATACTGTACACATCAAGGCTCTTTGGCATCTCCACTCACCTAACATAAGGCACCAGAGGACTTTGAATGATGTTTAATTCCTACTGAACGTTACTTTTTTCTTGATAACTCATTTAATGCAGCCCACCCAAAACCCAGATGGTAACAGATTTCAATTACTGTTGACATAAATTGGATATGAAACAGATGTGGAAAGCCTAATGTAAATGTGAGGACTGGGTTGCCTGAAATAGAGTTCAATATTTACTGCAGAATGTATTCTTTAGTAGCAAAGTTGTCCTGCTACACTCCCAACATTATTACAAATTCTTACTCATGGAATATATAGGAATCATCTCTATATTAGTTTTAACATAAGATACTATTTCACATGTTTCTGCCTGATCCTGTTCAGCTAGCCCAGCACTTCAATTACAATGAATTTTGAGTTTTTCCTTTATGTTTAATCAGGGTTTCTCCTGTTGTTTCTGAGATCACTTGCCACTTCTTTGTCAGCAGGAGTTTGTAATGTTTCTTCCTCCCATAGTCCTGTCGGTTATTACTCCAGCCCTTGCATTTACTACCTGATGTCAAGGAAATCTCATGGGGCTGTAAGGTTAAACTTTTATCTCTCTATGTGTCTATTTTCAGCAGTCGTGCACATTGTTTTAGCTCTTTGCTTCCACAGAAGATCCTAAATGTTTTCAGATTTATCCTAGATGACAATATAGAATTGCACATACCTGGTACAATAAGGTTATATCTACAACTTCAGCATACAAATTCATTCACTGTATATCAAAAATAATATTAACTTTATTGTGTTTCCATTCCAAGTTTCTCTGCCAAACATATTTCCAAAATAATTGCAGCCATTTTTTCCAGCTGAAATAACTGCACTATAGCAAAGTATTACATGAAAATTCATGGTAGTTTGCAAACAAATCAATTTTTTTAGTTACCTTTCACTTCCTCAGTTTGCGTTCACTTAGACACAGTCATGATGAAAAAAAAACCAAATACAACTGTTCAGAAACCATGTGATTTACAGCATTTCAGTTTGAGGAGTTTGTCTTTTTGGAGTTTTTGCTTGTTCAAAGCTCTGTGTCTGTAGACAGCTTGTTCTTTCCATGGGCTCCTTCTCCTGTCCCACTCAGCCCACCGAACCTTAAGGATGAAGATGCTTTCAGGTCTCCAGGATCTTCTCTGAACTGAGAAAATTTTGTTCTGCAGGTCAGCTTCTTGGTGTTGATGACTGAGCTTGCAAGGTCTTGTTCTCAGCCTTAAGATATTGCTCCTTTTGATTGTTACACAATGGCCTATGAATGTCACATGTACTCAATCAGTTCTGAAATTTCAAGGAAAATAGAAAGGGAAACTCTACTGCTACCACTGGGGAAAACAGAAACACAGCAGGGTGGAGATGTGAGTTTACTGGAATGTGATCATCAAAACTTCAAACTTTAGCAGCCTTTGACTTTTTTCCATGATTCCATTTCAGATCTGTCAACTTTCTAATACACTTCTGAAAGCATTCACATCCTGAGAGAGGGAAAGGAGAAAGAAAGAAAAGATTGAGAGTAGTAAGGGGTGGAGGCATAAGGGTAAAAGGGAAAACAGCAAAAACAGGAATATGTAAAAATCCTGGACTGGTGGAAAGGAAGGACACAGATAAAGACTTCCCATTGAACAAGTGAAAAACGTGGATTAAAATGATGCAAGACATGTGAAATTTGCTGTTAGAATTCAGGATAAATAGCAAGTGGCACACAGGGAGGCTGGGAAGGGAAAAGGAGAGGAATGCAAGAAGCAGTCCTTGTTATGCAGGATGAGTTTATGCCATCAAAATAGTAGCAAGTAACCCTCCAGTGCATGAGTTATACTTTATTGCACAGGTTTCTGAAAAAATTACAGGGTGCACTCTGAGAAAAAATTCGTTTGTTTGCATTTGCTATAAATGTTGGTAAATTTTAGTACATATCTAGCAGAAGAAATCTTTCCACTCCCCACTGACAATGCTGGAGACGGTGTCTATTTTCACTGAAAAAACTTAATGTCAACCAACCACTCTAATATCTAAAGGCTAGCACATGCTCCAAAATCTGGACAACGTGAATTCTGCCTGCAGAGTGGGACAGCAGAGCAGTGTGAGAGGCATTTATTATGGATGATGGACAGCTTTCACCATACTGTGATGATTCAAGACCTGCTCCATCAGGCTCTGCCACCAGCTCACAGAAATGGATGAGGAGGAAGCTGACCATTGCTCTTCACCAGCAGGGGAGAGTGGGAGGAGCCAGTGTCAGGACCTTTCCCCACCTCCTCTCTCTGCCTACAGTGGCTAAGCGCTCACAAGGGTGACAGCCCATCCTTGAAGAGGGGGCAGTGCCAATCTGAGTCTTCAAGAAAGAGAGAAATGAGAAACAAACAAGAAACAAAGCTCTTGCATGGGATCCTGAGCTTCCAGCCAGACTAAATCTCTTTGAACAACAAGAGCAAGATAAAGTTAGGGAGCTATGGAGACAAACACATTCTCTCCTTCACAGTTTATTGTTTATTTACCAAATTCTTAGGATCAGTAGTATATTGTAGTGTTTCAGTATCTTTTCGGTGTCAACTCTATGAATGATACAACACAAAGAGCAGGGATGCTCTCTTGGCTGCAGAACAATGCAGGAATTTTTTTGCAGACCATGCCCCATCTGGAGATCTGAAGGAGGGTGTGTATAAGCTAAATCAATCCTCCATGGTGGGCAACTGCAGGTGGGACTTTGGATCTCAGTGTGTTCTTTGCATTTCCTGACTATCAGCTAGGCCTCTTACATGACTGCAGACGTGAAATGTCCATGGAAGTGAATTCATGGCAAGCAGCTGGTCTGCAGTTGCACTGAGGACCAAGGGCAGGATATTTATGAATTGGGCTAAAGACATTGTCAACTTTTTGTGAATTAAAATATTTAAAAATATTACCTTTGCAATAAAGCTGTAACTGAATAAAGAATACATTTTATACTTGATCATCTGATTCACAACATTTTGAAAGGCTGATAAAATATAATAAATGCTTAAAACAGTGTTCTGAATTTAAATTGTAAAGTGTTTGCATTAGTGAGGTCTTTACCTCCCTTATAAATCTAATCTATCTGAATTTCCACTGAAATAAAGAGGGTTTGAAGGACCTTGCTGCCTCACTAGAAAGACAGTGAATTTTATGAGATAGGGGGTTTTATTAGGTTGATCTTGGACACTGACTTTTTTAAACACAAGTAAATACATTAAGAAGGACATTAAGCCACCATGACATAACACATAGCATAAACATGAAAAAAATGTACCATTTCAGCAAAGACTGGGTCAGAAATAAGGCATCATTATCAAGTTAAATGAGCCCTAATTAAATGTCTCTCCCCTGCTACCCAAAGTCTAAGCACTATCATAGAGCCTCTTTTTAGCAGCATTTACAAAAGAGCTGCTGGAAACAGCTGCCTTCCCCTCTGTTCCTCTGCTACATAAACTAGCGAACACAGTTCACAGTTGGTTTGGAGAGCACTAAGTGATTGCTATGTTTATGAAATCCTATTCCTGTTAGTCAAGGAAATGAGTTTGACTCACCAGCTTGTTTATGAGTTTTGCTTTATGAAAGCTACTGCTGACCTCAGACTGCTGTTCCACCAGCACTGCTCAAAGCTTCTCCTCTGGGAGGATTTGCACAAGATAAGTTCCCGTTTCTGCAAAGATCTCCTGTTTATTCAGAGGCTGTGTTTGTTACAGTATTCTTAAAGTATTATGGTGAAAGTGGGTGCTGTGTCTCATATAATACACATAATCACAGAAATGCAGAGCAGCACCTCTAATATTCCTAGTTAATTTACCCTGTGAGAGGATGATTACTCTGATCACTGACTTCCCATGCCAGCAAATATGCAACAGCAGAATTTGCTGCCTCTAAATTCAAGAGTCACATCACAGGCTTTAAATTTAATCAATGCCTTAACAAATATAAAAATTAGCCTTTTGTATCCAAGTCAGAGAAACTAAAAGTTGAACCCTCAGTGATTTTGAAGTAACTATGATAACTGGTTTGAAACAGACTGAGGTGTCAGCATTGCCACAGTAAAAAAGTTAGCTTACTGGAGAAAAGGGAAAAAAAATAGTTGAATCGCTTGCAGAAATCTTAGTTTGAGTGTTTCTTTTCTGGTCTCTATTTTCTGCTTGATACACTGAAAAACTTTAATAAGACTTGTCCCCCTCTCCTTTCCAGGGGTTCATAACACGTGACTTCATTCACTTGAGGCTATTGTTCTTCCTTCCTTTGTTTTTGCCTAGCATACCTTGGAAACTGAGGCTGGAAGTTAAAACCGTCACAACCCATACAAAATGCTTTTCAGCCTGAGTAAGAGATTTATTTTTTTTTCCGTCTGAAGGGAAGTCAGAACAGAAGATAAACCACGTCTATCTTCTATACCTAGAGTTCACTGATGAAGATATGATAAGAAATTTGCACATATGAATGTACAGCTATATGGCTTGTTTACAGATGCAAGCTTACACGTTTGAATTTGATTTGGATTTGAACTCATTTTCCAATGTTTCCAGGATTTTAGCTTCTCAGGTAAACATAATGGTACCCGTCACTATTGGAATTATTGAAAGAAGGGAACAAAGAAAAACAAATCAGCAATTGTCAGCTCTTTTTGTTTTCTTCTCCTTTACAGAGATCTGAAATCTTAATTTCCTTTTTAAAGAATGAAAAGTTTCAGCCTAATTGTATACTTTCTTTCTTCTTAGAAGAGATGTTCTGTGTTCTGCCAAAAGACATGTAAATATATATTTCTCTTACCCTCTATGTACCACGTTTCTCTTATTTGTACTTTTTGTGCCCCTTGTTGTTTCTAGGGGGATAGTAAGACAGTGATGAGCCTCGCACTATTTTGCACTAAAGCATCTGACTCATTGTTTTCCCTCCTGCTGGTACTGAGCTGGCCTTACAGTAAGGCAGCTCAGGGAGTTAAACTAGCAAAAAAAACACAGCACAAAGAAATAGTTTTGAAAGTCAAGAACCACAACATCATGGCTAATATTCAGTAGGTCAACACAAGGGGCATCACCTGGCAGTACCCTAAGCCCAGTTACATCAGATCCAATTTGTTGTATAACATTCATTTTCTGGGGCTTACGAGCTGGCTTTGAGCATGCTAGAAATGCTTCAAGCACAGCACTGTTCCTGGTGGCTGCCAGCTGCAGTAAATATAGAATGAAGCCAGCCTGTTCACAGTTCATATTGAGGTACTGTGTCAACAGCCTGTGATCTGAGGAATGCTTTTTGGACTGTTGTCAAGTTCCTGAAGGACAGTGCAAAAAACCAGGTCACAAGTGTGCCGTGCTCTCCCATTTCCAACTGCTGAATCAAAGGGAAGGAAAGGGAGCCAGGACTCAGTCTATCTACTCCTCCAGATGAACTGTGCCCACTGATGTAGGTGCTGCACAAATGTTCTGCAGCTGCAAGCTGGAGTTGACAAGGTCCATGTGGTTCCACCTTGAGATGACCTATTCTCATTATCTCCCCTATTCTGAGTTTGGACAGGCTTTTAATATGCTAAGAAACTGAAAGGATAAAACAAAATAGCTCCAAGAGCTCCCTCACACTGCTTGTGTAAGAAACTCATTCTTACCTGAGTTTATGGCAACTTAATGTCATTCTGGCCACAAAGCCCTTTTCCCCCTTCGTTTAGGCCTGTGCGGCTGTCTACTGTCACTCTACTTCCACTTCTACCTGCATCCTTTTCTCCCAGACATAAAAAGATAAGATAGGCTGCTACCATCCTCCTCGCTGGCCTTTCAAACAGTCTTTCTTTCCCTCCTTCTTCTCCCCTTAAAACCAATCTTGTGTCAAACCTATGTGGTAAATTCACCAGCATTTCTGCTGAGAAGCTCTTGACACATTTCTCATGTGTTCAGATCCAGTGTGGTACCCACAGTCTCAAAAGATGCATTTGGATAGTGAAGTCTGTGGAGAGTGGTTACAGCTGGAAGGACAAAGACACATGGGGTCATCTTGCCCTGTGAAAATAATCAGAACATTAAGGGAGGTTTCATTCCTGGTTGTAGATAAGAGAAAACCTGGGCTGAAAAAAAAGCCAAACAAATTAAAAGAAGGAGCTGAGAGTCACTGACTTTGAATATCGAAGGATGTCTGATTCATTGCAGACGTAGGTTAACACGCATGTGGAGAAGACTCACTGAAGAAATGTGGGTTTAATGAAATGCATCTGCAATGCCTTTTTGAAAACACAGAAAGATTTTAACACAAAAAAGTCAAAATGGTCAAATGGTCATTTCCAACACACTTTAAAAAACATTAAAACCAGATTACTTCCTCAAATGTTGGAGAGCAATCTAGTACCCTGACTTTAAATTTTTTTTTCCACCATCAGTCTAAAGCAACTAACATTTTTTCAGCTGAACAAATGTCATACAATGTAAATGCAAAGTGAAACTTTCCCTGTAATTGCCTTAACAGCCACAAAATCCCCTTAAAAAAAAAAAAAAGTTTGCATTTATTTATTTTAAAGGAACCTAATTTCTGGTATTGACCTCCGCTTTCCTAAATCAGTTACTTCAGTCCAAACACCTCAAAATTTAAGAATTTAAACCTACCTTTTAATTTTAGAAACTCTTTCCTCTAAAAAATAATCCCACCTCAGACTGTTTAGATAAAAATAGTAAAGTAGGCAGGCACTATTTCATTTCACATCTTGTCATATATATTAACAGGAAAGGCAATCAGATAGGTTTAAATGCATCCCTATTGGTGATGAAATCTGTTAGGAGAATTAGAGATAAGCTAAAGATCTGCCTTACCCTTGAAAGGTTAGAAATACACCCATTGACAAGTTTTCTCCAAGATTTCCTGCAATTCGCGGAGCTGAAGTTCACAAAGTGCCTACAGACTCAGCAGTTGCACTCCTAGGAATTTGGGTAAATGTTCTCAACTCCAGACACACAAGTGAGTTTCCCCCAACAACATCAAACAAATCTAAACCTCTGATAGTGCTAATTCAGTGATAATGAACTGCATCTGGTTTTAAAATGAGAAAGGGAATTGTGAGACCTGAAAACATGATTATACACAAAACTGGTGGCAAAGCCAGGAACTTTTACAAATTTCTCCGAGAGCGTTGAGTTATTTAGCTAATATTGCAAACAAGCATGTTTTACCTGTCAGGGTATGCTTCATCCATAATCAGAAATCCTGCATATAATTTGGAGGCTTCTGTGAAGCAGGGGGCCAAAGAACAGGGATTGCATTGATGGTTTCTGTAATCTATACAAATGGAAAGGTAAGAATTCAACAGGTCTTTCCTTTAAATAAAAATCATCACCAGTGACACTATACTTTAAAATCTATGTTGCTTACGAAGTACTTGCTTTTGGTTTGAATTAAATTATTCCAGAAATCTGTTTAAAACCAAACGGTTTTAAAACATCTATACAAATTTTTCTTGCATCTGGGGAAAGGGATTAGGATGTTTATTTTGTTTCTGTTTAGGGGTTTTTTTGTTTGGGTTGGGGTCTTTTTGTTTTGGTTTTTGGGGGGTTTTTTTTGTTTGGTTTAGTTTGGTGTTTTTTCTTTTTTTTTACATTTCTGTGCTTTTGACAGTGTCAGGAGCAGAGGAAAAACATTGCTTGCAAATAGCCTCCACCCTTCCAGTCTTCAGAAAACCAGTGCTCCAGCTGCAGAACGCTGGAACATCTTCGTACCATTGCGGCCCCAGGCAGTCACAGACCCACTTCCACACAAGTAACACAGTTTATGATGTCATTACATTATTATTTCTTATTTTATTACTTTGTTATTGTACTATTTTATTATTTCATAGTTTTATTATTTCAATGTTTTGCTATTTTATTATTACATTTTAATTTTTTATTTTTATTATTGTCATTGTTGGTTTATTATTATTGCTGATGTTTCACACCATAACTTCCCTAAAACAAGAAGTAGAGTGAGTACAGAGGAGGCCATGATGATGATTAGAGGGCTGAAGCAAATCTGCTATGAAGACAGGCTGAGAGAGTTGGAGCTGTCCAGCCTGGAGAAAGGAAGGGTCTGGTGAGACCTTAGAGCCTCTGTCAGTGCCTAAATGGGCTACCGGAGAGCTGGAGAGCCACTTTCTGACAAGAACATGGAGGGACAGGACAAGAAGGAATGGCTTTGAACTAAAAGAAAGGAGGTTTAGGTTAAGTATTTAGAAGAAATACTTCCCTGTTAGGTTGATGAGGCCCTCGTACATGTTGCCCAGAGAAGTTGTCAATGCCTCGTGCCTGCAAGAATCAAGGCCAGGTCGGATGGAGTTGTGAACAACCTTGTCTAGTGAAAGGCATCCCTGTCCATGATATGGAGACTGGAACTGGAGGTCTTCAAGTTCCCTTCCAACCCGAACCACTCTATGATCTGTGATTCCATGAGTGTTATTAATTGTTGCTGCTATTGTATTACTATTGTTGTTGTTATTCCTTTTGGAGACTTATTAAAAGAGTTTAAATGAATGCACATTTGTGCCAGTCAAAAGGTAACAGGCAAGCAGTCCTCCTGACCAACAGCATTTCCATAAATCTATATTGCAGGGAAGAAAAAACACAAAAATCTCATGTCTACTTTACTTCCTCCTTGCCTCCCTATAAGTCCAAGAGTTACAAGGTTATCATTGACATACGTTGCAAAATTAGCATAAGGACAAAATCACCATAGTGGTGACGCAAATCAAGTCTGCACTTGGCACAGGCTGTTGGCACTAAGTGGCAGAATAAAGCAACAAAGGACATTTTCGGTCGATAACTGAGTTGCATTTATTCACTTCAGATTGCTATCTAAGTAGATAATATTTCTGCTGTTCTCATTTCTGAAATACCTCTTGTGTGTCCCTGAACATAATAAAGGAACACTGACCACACAAGTTACTTTTGGTTCTAAATAACTCGCACAGAATTTAACAAGATATTTGTTAGTAGTTCAGTTTATTAATCTGGGAAGATACTGCCCTAAGAGTGGCTAAAAATCCAGAACTGTAGGTGTTTCTTTGGGAACGCTGATGTCTGAAGAATGCTGGCCTGAATTTCTGGTGCAGATAAAGCTGCCCACGATTCCTGGCTCTGTACGTCTACTGTAACAGGTAAAAGTTACTTGATTTTTCATTGGGTGATTTTTCCATCTCTGAAATGGGGCTAACACTGCAGTGTCTTCCAATGTGCCTTGAGAAGTGCTGTACAAAACACTGACTGACAATATCTTCCTGGCATGACTGGAAGGACAACTCAGTCAAAGGTCATGTCAGTGGGTTATTAAAACATAAACACAGCACTGGTTTGAGTACATTCTTTTGGGGTCACTGTTGCAGTGCTGGAAGGGAAGTTGTCTGCTCTTACTCCACCTGCTTTGCCAGAAAGAGGTATGATTTGAAGGACTCATGAAGGAGAAGGAAGGGACAGAAGAGTTGAGCAGGCAAAGAATCATCAGTGCTCCCAAGGACTTGCAAGGACGTTCAAGGAGGACCACAGCCAGCACCTGATTCTCCACAGCAATCCCTCCCCCAGGGGCAGATCATGACATCATGGAATCATTTAGGCTGAAAAAACCCTTAAGATCATTGAGTCCAACCAGTAACCCAGCACTGCCAAGTCCATCACTAAACCATGCCCCTAAGTGTTACATCTACACATCTTTTAAGTGCCACCCAGCGTGGTGACTACTACTTCCCTGCACATTCTGTTCCAAGACTTGGCAACCCTACTGGTGAAAAAATGTTTCATAATATTCAATCTAAACCTACCCTAGAGCAACTTGAGGCTGTTTTCTCTCATCCTATTGCTTGTTACCAGGGAGAAGAGGCTGACACTCAAGATGAAGCAGCTGTTTGAAACTGGAATATATCTTTAGTTGTCTCAGCTTCACAGAAATGTAGATAGATGAAGTGCAGAGAGAGTTTCACCTACTGGGGGGACATACTTGTTGGGTTATGTGTTTGCAGGAGGAAGGGACAACAAAGGGACAACACACCTACACAGCAAAGAAATGAGGGATGCACTCCACAGAACTGCACGTGTGAAGCATCTTGCTTCCCAGCACAGGGAAGGACAGGTGTTCAGGCAAACCTGAGGTCTGAGGTATATCAGTTAGGAAGAGACCATGACACCACTGGAAATGGCATCACCTGTCTTTTTCCACATGGCAGGAGAACTGCTGGACAGCTGGGATATTTGTAGGCTCAGGGAAAACAGGACTGCTATAGCTGTAAGGGGCTTCCTCCAGCAGGTGGCTTGCACTGACTCGGATACTGGCTAAACAGTACCCTAAATTTCCTTCTTGATAAAAATCCCATTCCTCTTCTTTCCCAAACCACCCCAAAAAGTACTGATAAACCTGTTTAGGAGAAAACAAAGCATTGAAGTAAGGTCATTTCCTTGAGGGCAGCATGTACATACCTATGTTGGTTTCTTCTGGGATAGAGTTCATTTTCTTCACAGAGGCTTGTATGACCTATGTTTTGGATTTGTGCTGAACACAGAATCGATAATATAGAGATATTTCTGTTATTGCTTAACAGGGCTCACACAGAGCCGAGGCGTTTTCTGCTGTTCATACACTTGCCGTGCTGGTGAGGAAGTTCGGGTTGCTTGGGATGTTGGGAGGAGACACGGCTGGGACAGGTGACCCCAGCTGACAAAAGGGATATTCCAGACCATGTGACATCATGCTCAGTATATTAAGTCGGGGAAGAAGGAGAAAGAGGGTGACATGTTGAGTGATGGTGTTTGTCTTCCCAAGTGTCTGTTCATGTGATGAGGCCCTGCTTTCCTGGAGATTGCTGAACACCTGACTGCCAGGGAAGTTGCAAATTAATTCCTTGTTTTGCCTTGCTTGTGTGTGCAGCTTTTGATTTCGCTATTAAATTGGTTTTATCTCAGCCCATGAGTTTTCTGGCTTTTATCCCTCAATTCTCTCTGTGATCTCACTTGTGGAGAAGAGAGCATGTGGCTGCATAGGGCTTGGCTGCTGGGTGGGTGAAACCACAATACCTCTAAAATCTTTCAGCTAAAGTTCATTTAGCAACCCATTCTAACAGTTTCACAAGGGGTCTCCATTCTTCCTAACACATATCCCCACGTGAAAGAAATCCAAGCCTAGCAAAACACCTCATTCATGCTCATAAAGACCAGATTAGATTGGTTGGATAGTGTTTACTTTCTGAGACTCAGAGACTGAGTCACTTTCTCTTCCTGTGCTGCCTTTGTTTTGGATTAGGACATATGAAACTCACTGCCAGAAGTCATCACTACTGGGAAATGACATACTGGGAAACTACATGTTTTATTGTTGGGGGTTTTTTTTGTACTCACCTGACCCTTGTTATATAATAGTTACACAGTGGGAAAGAAAAAAAGGAAAAACGACAGATGAGTCTGGTAACCAATGGAAAATTTAAGAACAGGGCAGCAGTTGCACAAGGCTCCTGGTATTGCCTCAAGGTGCTCTGACAAGAAGCTGTCCTCCCACTCTTTACATGATAGTTGTGACAGCCTGCCTGCCATGCACAGGCACAGGAGAGGGCAGGAGGCAGGCCTGTGCAGCATGCACAAACCACCTTTGCTCTAAGACAAAGCAATAGAGCAAGGGATGCAGCCACTGCTTTGTCAGCTCTCCCCACTCCATCCACCACGAAGCCCAGAGTGGCACTGCTCAGGAGCTGGGGCAGCACAAAGGAGACTTGCCGTCCTAAAGCTGTGGCAGAGTAAAGAGTCTATCTCCACTTGCTGGGCAATCTCCGAGTGTCTTCACTGTGTCACCCAGGATGCTTTTGCAGAAGAGGGGTGCTCATCACTGTGAGCTGCACAGAAGCATCTAAAGGGAAAAATAAAAGGACCAAAAAATAGTTAAAATCAAGTTCTGCTCTGCTGATAGAGTCCATGCATCTCAGTACTGAGTCAAAATTTCAAAATTTTGGGTTGGAGTTTGAACTTTGTTATTGTTTTCCAACAGTTTTGAATTAAATAGAGTAGTTGGGGTTGAAAGGGACATTTAAAGCCTATCTAGTCCAACCTCCCTGCAATAAGCAGGGACAGATCAAGCTGTTCAGAACCCCATTCAACCTGACCTTGAATGTTTCCAGGGATGGGACATCTATCACCTCTCTGGGCCACATATTCAAGTGTTTCACCACCCTCAATGTAAAAAAACCTTCTTTCATATATCTAGTCTAAATTTACCATTTGGATTTAAACTGTTACTCCTTGTACTATTGCAACAGTCTGGTAGTTGATGCACTTAGGAAATGTGCTTAAAAAATTTGTATTTTCTAGCCTTATTTTGTTAGGTGCTTGTTGGTTCTCGCTCCTTGACCCAGCTGTAGAATGGAACAATAGATTCTGGATTTAGGTGCCAAGCATTTGAGCCCTACCCAATGTCTCTTACACTTGCCTACCATTTGAGCTGGAAATTTGAAGGCATTGAAGTTATAGCTATATGGAAATATTGGACTTGCTGATAATCCAGCTCTCTTTCTCAGAGGTGGTGGCTTGCCCAAATAATGACATTCAGTGTTAGAGACAGGAATGGTTCTCTCTAGATGCTCATGTATACCTGAGTATTATACTGTAATTCTTTGCTTGGATGCCCAATAAAGTCCTTAACCTGGAGCAGTGTTTTGACTTTCCCAGAGCGCACTCCTTGTCCCTTGCACTAAGCTGATTGCCAGCTGAGTTATACAATAGAGAGTTCATTAGCTAAAAGAGGGAAAAGCTCCAATTACCCAAATAGCCAAAGATCTAAAAATAGTTTCTCAGCACCAGCTAACGCAGCCACAGCTAGGATTCTGGCTCTGGTTTACTAAGTGCATACTGTGCATATATGAATCCACAGAAAGAGTCTTATTGACTCAAAGTCAATAAGTTTATTGACTTTAAGTCAATAAACCACCCAAAACACCTGTTAATTAATTTCTCTACATTACATAAGGCAACTACATGCATTAAATTATTATTATTATTATTATAGCTATCAGTGGACTGGATGTGCAACAGAAAAAGTGTCTTTGAAACAGTAGCACTGCAAGTTACCTTCCCACAACGTCTGCTGTGTTTAGCTTCTCAAATAAGGAAACCAACAGGTAGGTTAAAATATAACTAGCAGTAAGACAAGAATTCTTATCTCCAGGGCACAATGGAAAAAAAGCAGCCCAGAGTAAATCTCATCAATCCCTCGATGTTGAAAATCTAACACAGCAGCTGTTTGTCTGGGAACAGTCTCTCAACACATTCTGATTTCACAGCACTGAACTAATCTTTTCTGGAGAGTACACGGAAACAGCAGCTCTCCTTGCAGAAGGGGTGTACTGTTCCTCTCTTCTGATACAACTCAGTGGGTGCAGTAGCACTGACACATTATTTAGGACTGTGCTGTAGATGGTGGGATGGGAGGGGGAAAGGATGTCCACAGCTCTGGGAATCTTCAAAGAGAAGCAAAAAATCATGAATATCCACTAATGAAAAGCAAATTTTAAGCTAGCAACAGAACATTTGCTTGCTAAATGTGTAATTAACCTTTAAAACTCAAATGCCACTGGATTTAAAAGCTGAGTCAGGGGCAAGAAGGATTATGTATTTATAATGCAGACATCTATAGATACATTAGGCAAAGAGAGACAGCTGCCCTCACACTGCATATTTGTATATATAAACTGCTTTGTGCCAACAAGATTAAGTCAGAAGAAAAACTGACATCATTAAATCAGTTAAAATCCTAGGCTGCAGCGATATGGACTTGTATCATTTTGGTATAGTACTCAGTTGTAATCACAATTCCATTGTGCTTTAAGTTGAAAAATCTTCCAGTCCTGAAATAAAGTGATATGACATATCACTCTTAAAAATTTTGTTGTTAGTGCTTCTGTAAGGATGATGACAAGCATAGATGTTAAAGCTTACACGTGAAGAAGTGCAAACATAATGTACCACACTTCCTCTAAACCACAATGGTTTTGTGCATAGAATCTCATTTCTTAAAGTAATATTTTTTTTAATACAATGACAGTACTAAATCAGACTGCTGTGTAGGACTAAGGAAAATAACTTCATCACACGACTTCCCTATATCACACAAGTCAGGGCATACATGCCAGTGTACTTTCAGACTTTTAGTTATAAAACTACAAAACTTTCTTCACAGATATTTTCAGCATTTTCTGATGAAGGAAGGCAGAACAAAAATAGCAATTCTGAAATTTCCAAATAATACAATTTGGCAAATTTAGGTGGGTTTCACTTTTCTCTCAGAATAGAGTTCATCAATTTCAAGTTGTCACTGTAGGTGCTACAGATTTGTAGAAGAATGTGGAAGCAAATTTAAACTTTTTTCTAACAATCTCAATTATATTTTATATATTGTAATTACATGAAAATATATTAACATTGCAATATTAGAATGTGGTAACAGAGTGCTCATAAACCCAATGCAGTTTGTCAGCTGTCTTGATACCATGACATTAAAACCTGAAAGACACATACGCAACTCTTAAATAAGAGTGCTACACAGCAAAACAAATATTTCAAAATAGTCCATATTCTATGAAGATCAAAGCTAATTTCTTGTGGAAGGTAAGATTTTATGCATAGGTAACTCTGGAAATCAGCCTCATAAGATATCTGTTTACTAGTGGTTTTCTTAATTATTTAGATCTTTGGTAGTTTAGGTGAACTCCCATAGGTGGGTTTTAGTTCTTATTGTTCTGAGCACATGGACACACAAAGGACTGTTTGGTCTTTTTTTTTTTACCTGGCTTCTCTACTAGTGAGTTTTTATCTGCCAAGATTTTTGCTTTAAGCGCATTTCAGAAAATAACAGTTGCTTTGAGCCATGACCCTTAATTCTTTAGGAAAGCAAGTGCAGACCACTTGTCCTGCCAATAAGCACGAATGTCAAATTCCCACGGTTTTTTTGTGCAGTGAGGATAACACTGAAGGGAAGCAGCATCCTTGAAGTGTCAGCTTTTGCACTGATAATTCTTGCATTCTCTGTGGTAGATTTTTTAAAATTGCCCTAGCATTTTTGCCTTCATACATGCATGTCTCTATATGGAGAAAAATCTTATCAGCTGCATATTGGTCTGCTGTGAAAGGATTACCTTGAGAAAAAAATATGCTGACATAAAGAACAAAGTCCTGTTTCTTTCCAGTTAAAGTAGTGAACATTCATCTATTCATCTCAGACACAGCAAATACTCGGAATTATTAGGGACATGAATAAAGCAGAGAAAATAGCGATATTCATAATTACAGCTTGAGCAATTTTCCATTCCCATTGTTTGTGCTGTGAAAGACAAAGAGATACCATTTGAAAATTGAAAAAGGCCTTGCCACCAAGATACTGAAACAGTTGAATCAATAGTAGAATCATCTGCGTATGGATGACTGATCTAAAGTAAACAATTCTGTGATAAATTAAGGACTATTTGTTTTTCACTTACTGCTAAATGAAAGCATGTTATTTTTAAAAGGGAGAACCATTTCCCAAAAGGGCTGCCCTTGCCAATCTGTCAATGCTTAATACCACAGTTGTGTGTACTTTAGCATCCAAGATCACGGTATTTCTTTCTGCTGTGCACTTTAATTCAAAATGTCCAGCTGAGTTTGACTACCAGCTACACACCTCTGCTTGGGTACCTGCGGTCAGCCTGAAAATCACAAAAAGAGATAAAATGCCTATTTTGCATGCGAGCAGAACAGGAATGGTTTTAAACAGGACGTTTTTACCTAAAATCTAGGCTCATTTTACAGGTGTGTCCCAGCTGCTCCACCCTACGTCTGCACTGAGCTGCACTGAGGCTTGCAAGTTAGTTTGGACATTTGGTTAAAGTCTTCCTGATGACTGGTCAATGTCCCAGAGTAGAAGATGAGAAGAAACCTGATTAGGGCCATCTTCCATCCTCCGGACTAAGGCAGCATCAATCACACCTGTCATTCCTGAAGAATGTTTGCCTAACCTGTTCTTCAGAACTACAACATGACACCAGTGCTCCACAACTTTTCTGCACAGTACTTCCTTATCCCTAAGGAAAAATCTCAGCTAATAATTAAAGCTCCCTTTTTGCAAGGTAAACTCAATGCTTTCTGATGCATTTCTTGTCTGTATGGGAGAACAAACTGACTGGCTTTTGCAACTTTTTTTGTGCATTAAAAGGCTTATTTTCCCCTCTTAGACAAACGTCTAAACAGTTTTTATCTTCCCCTTGGGGACCTTTTATCCTGTATCTTCGACCATTTCTTTCATTAATATTGTCTAAAATACAGCACTGCCATGTTAACCTTGTAGCACTGAATGATGAAGAGAGGTTATTTCACCTTACTCACACAGCTCATCTTCTCATTTCACTCCTATAGAAGTGCTTACTTTCTCACTTGAACAGCACTAGTATCTCATACAACCCATGGACCACAATCATTCCTAGGTCCCTTTTTACCAAAATGTTGTTGACTCAGTTGTTTTTCATTCTGTCCTTTAGAATTATATTATTCAATAATCTGAATTCTTCTGGAAGTCTGCTCTCCACTTGAAAAGATGTTTCCCGCTGAGGTGCAATGCTCTGCACTTGTCCTTGTTGACTTGTATTCACCAGCTTGTCAAAGACAATTTTAAAGTTCAGCCTGCCTATTCGTTCTTACTCCTTTTCAGCCTGATGTTACCTCTGAATTTAATGACTGTGCTCTTATTTCATCATCCCATCATTAACACAAACTGTTGATGAGTGCCACACAGAGGTCATATTCCCTGACTTTAAGCTGCTGAATTCTGGGAACAGTTTTCCAACTAGTATTGCACTGAGCCTTCAGCACATACAGCTGAACATGCTTCCTCACCAGAAACGTGTCAGGTGAAACAACACAACAACTTCATGCTAAAACCAGAATGCATAACATCTGCTGTTTCTATCTGTTAGGAAAGTGTTCCATATTTTCAAAGGCAGAAATTAAATTGTTTAGACATGATTTGTTCTTGACAGATCTTTGTTGGCCATTTATCAGTTCTTTGTTTTCCTCGAGATACTTGTAAACTTTGCTGTAATTGCCTAGCATTTCTTCAGAACTTTCTAGTAAGCTCAGAGACAATTTGCCATCTTACCCTTTTCTCCCTCTTTAAAATATGATAGACAGCAGGTTTTTCTTTTTATTTCAGCCTACCAGTATTTTGCTCATCCTCCATATGTTTTCAAAAGTAGCTGCGAGTAACAGACATATCAAGATCTCCCCTCTGGAGCTCACAAGGAATGCTGTCATGGTCCTCCAGCTTCACTTGGAACACACTGAATACAGCCAGTTTTCTCATTTCAGGTTGGACTCTTTCCTCCGACACTTGACGGCTGCTGAGTGCCTTGCACACATGCTGGAGCTTGCTATGGAGGTGCAGTCACAATCAAATTACTAGCAGGTGGTGTGAAAAATCAGTACAAGGCTTGTGGCTATACAGTACCTGTAAATGGATGAATATCATAAGAATAACATACCCCATTCTACAATCTGCTCTTTTTAGAATCTCTGTGAGAAAAAAAGATAATAAACCAACTCCTCAGGCTTTCCCAAGAAGCAAGTTTTATTAGGAAACTGTACAAGTTTTCTTGCTGTTTGGACTCCATATTGTATTACTCATGGGAAGGAATAGGAATGGAATAAAAATAAGATGATCACTTCTTACAGGAGAGAAATCTCTGTTAAACAGTACTCCTTGATAACACTTAAGGCCAGAGATAATAGCTGCTCCCATCCTCTACCCAGTATCATCACATTCAAAATTCCTCCTTAAACTAGTTCTGCATTGAGTTAATCAAGAATTCAGTGGAAAAGCACAGGACTTTCGTTTCATATGGGAATATACTAAATTTCACCTTCACTCACAGGCCTGGAAAACTCCTTTAATACAAAATTAATGTCACTGAAACCAGTTAGAAGTGAACATATAATCCTTTGAATGAGGGAGGACTTGGTTCCTCCAGAACATTTGAGAAAACCAAAGGAAATAAATCTACAATTCTTTAAGTAATTTTTTCCTCTGTTCACTATGTCTCCACTATAATAACTGTTTCCCAGCACTGTTCTCACATCACATTTGAGTTTTCCAGTGCTGCCTACTCAGACTTTCCACATCAATAAGGAACCAAATTTCTGCAAGACTGAAAAAATATTTTGGCCAAGAAGGAAAGCAGTTCTCCATATAATAATGGTGAATAGTAATCAGGAATTCACTGTTCTCAAATGATGCTGAATGGCCAAATCTGATCCAACTGAAGTAAAATTAAGCCAGGTACTTGCAGGAGTGTCTTAGGAGGAAGAGGAGACGAAGGAGGAAGGAGGCATACACATCACAGCACAGTAACTATACAGTGTTCTTCTTGAAGGAGAGACCAGGGCATCTCCAAACTGATGTGAAAGACCTTGCAAAGCTTGGTAGAAGCTGAGGAAAAAGCTAAGGTGAGTGTGAGGGCAGAAACCAGCTGCACTCTTAAATGGTCTGGTTATCATACAATCTTTCAAAGAAGTGAAAGAATGAAAAATCACCACCTTTGAGGCACAGAATGTGATTTCATCATATATCTTGATTTTATTTATAATTGAAAGGCTGTTGCATAAACACCTATTTTCAGGATGTCAGCAAAATTACTTGGAGTCATTGAACTATGCAAGCTGTTTGGCAGATAATTGGCACACCCTGCTGCTGAAGATGGGTGATTAACTCTGTTCTGTATTTCAGACGTAATATGAAGACATTGGCCAATACATTTTTATTGTAGTTGTGGTGAGTCACTGGCTAATGTAAAAATCAAACAAACAACAAAGCCAACTACCAAAACAATAAAAATTTTTCACCTGGTTGGTTTTTTTGCCAAAAATATCAACAGCCTCACAATATATTGTCTCCTTTTGGTATGTTAAAGTATATATTACCTGAATATGCTTGAGAGAATTTCAGAATTAAGAGAAAGCCAGTTTCAGTTGGTCTTGGTCTTTGTAAAATGTTAGACAATCATCATCATCTGCTTTTGAATGGAGGATTTTGACAGTGAAAAACTGACATAATTAGCTATTCTTGCCCTCAGCCCTCCAAGGGAGGGACACAGTTCTGCTCAGAGATGTGTCAGTCAAGACTCCTAGAGCTCACCCAAGCAGGTATGTTGCTGGCTTGCTCTGAATCTCACAACCTCACAAGATCCTTTCCAGGATTCCAGGTGTTCTTTTTCAAATTCAAAGGAAGGCAGAACAGGCTGGCAGAAAATTGGACCCTTTGATTTTTTATTTTTTTGTGATAGAAGCTCATAATTTCTTCCTTGGTTACATTCAGCACTTTTGATAAAAGCAAGCCACCTGTGTACCAGCAGTGGTTAGTTTTGCATTGTTCCTTGGGGATGGATGTCTGCTAAGGTGACTACTCTAAAACCAAATTCCTGGCTGTGCATGGCAGGAACAGGACTCACGTGATTTATAAAGAACTTAAGGAGAGGCCTGTCACCCTAGGAGGTGATGTGAGCCACGCCAAACAACGTGGCTGTTTGCTGTGGGAGTTTGGCTGATTAGAAGTCTTCTCTTCACCACCTTTGAGTATGGAGGAGACCACTTCACCCAAAAATCACCAGCACATTGCTCTCAGAGGAGATACCTCCTTGCTAAACTCCAGGCATTCAAAGGCATTCAAAGGCCTTCTCTTGCCTCTTACTTATGGACAGTGTCCTGTAATACTTCTGTGCCTCCGTCCTGGTGAAGGGCGGTGATCAGCTCCTGTCCGTGGCATGGCCTCAGGCACAGCAAACTCCAACAGCCTTAGTCACCCTTCTTGATAAGGTTCCACCAGACTGGACTGTTCTTTATCCTGATCCCTTAACTTCAAACCAAATGCATTTGGCCTCCTAGTGAAACATAAATCTCCTCTCTGAGCTATTATCTGTCCAGCTGCAGAGCCAACAAGAAAAGAGCACAAACCAGGACATCCTGCATCTGGCACAGCACCTATTTTAATATGTTCTACCCATCATTTTCTCAAGAGTAGTACTAACCTGACTCTACATGGAGTGTGAATAGGGCCTCTACTGTAACAATAGAGGTAACTAGTAACAAAACCCTAACCAAGAAAAGTGGTGGCACATATCTATAGGTAGAAGAACTTAGAGTTCTGATGAATCAGGGCTTAACAGCTCTTTGAAAACTAGAGTAGTTTAATCTTGAGTCACCATCGGTCACCATTGCTGCGGAGCATAGGGATAGGATGAGCTACAATCACATTTTCTAGCCAGCACTTTATTCCTCCCGTGCAGCTCTATACAATCCATTTGTAGGCATAAAACAGTGACAGTAGCCTGACAAAATTCTGAAGAAACTCCTTAAAAAAAAAAGTCAAACAAACAAAAATTTTGTTGCAATTCAAAATACACTGGCCTTTGAGCCCTGCTTGCAGAAGGTACACGCTGACACAAGTTTCCTGAACACAACCACAGTGCAGAAAGGCAGAAGCAGCTATTTTGACTCACAGTTTGAGAAGCATCAAATCATTAATCTGAGCACAAGAAAGAAAGAAAGCTTGTGTGCTGCAGAAACAGGGAGATGCTCAGTGCTTTCTGTATTTTTTAAATAGACATCTTAAACAGGTATGAACTCATCATTAACCTTCAGTGCTGTATAAACTCACCAAAAGTGCTGAAACTTGAAAAGGAAGGGTAGGACCTGCTTTTGGTAAAGTCTGCATGATTTCAGTTTTATAGCTTTTAAGTACCTGAATGATGACTGATCTTAAATAAACACGAGAAATGTCAAAGTACTTTTGTAATGCGATATTTGTTTTAACTAAGGAGCCTCATACTGCACTGTGGTTTCTTGGTTAAATAAGCTGAATACCCCATCCCACTAATTGACAATCACGTCAGATTTTCCACTCTAAGTGACTAATGGAAATTTGAATACCAAGCATGCTTGTTTGCCTGAAGTTTTCCTAACGCTGCACGACGCCAAAGCATTTGTAGGTTTAGTCTTTAATGTATTGATTTTTCTTGTTAGGCTTTGCTAATCAAAGTCAGTGAAATCTTGTTAAAAAATAGTAATGCTTGATCATCTTAAACGTTACAGAGACCTCACAACACTGATTAGCTTTTTTTGCGCTACGGATTTTTTAATCTTCCAAGGGGAGGAACATCAGGACAGAAATCATTTGCCAAATCCCAGCTACCAAGGTTCTGGCAACAAAATATGTCAGAAATTTTAAAGAGAAAATAATTTCTGTGCCAGCAAAAAATCTGCTATTCATCAGAAAATTTTTAGAAATTAGGCTGTTAAACATATATGAAGGTTAGCTTTGCAAAGGTTCCAGGAATTTGGTTGTATCTTGATAAGTTCTTGACAATACCTGAGGAGTTTTACAGCCTGAAAATAAAATAGAGATGCTTGCTGGATAATTCAGTTTCTGGACAAGTAATTTTCTGTATGTTCTGTGAGGACTAGCAGGAAAGACAATCTCTTATTTGGAAAAAGATTCTTTTCCATGGTACATCAAAAACATGGAGGTAAAATTGATTCTGTTCCCACAAACATTTAGTAGTGGTGGTCCTCATTCATTGGTGGAATTTGTGTGACTAAATTTTCAGGCATCATGGCAGACCGATACACCTTTTTATCCCAGTGACTTCATCTCTGGATGGGGTTGACTATCTCTAAGCAAGTAGTAAAACTTGTGGCAGAAATTCCAGAATATCCTCTACTAACTATCTTATTTAAAAAATTAACAAAATCAAATGGGTTTAGAGTATATTTGGAAAAGATGTGAAAATAAATTTGCCATGTACTGGTGGTAAACATATTCAGACTTCTGCTCTAAATGCTGCCTAATATCTAAGATTAACATAGCATTCAAGTTTAGATTCCTTAGTTTCGGACAAATAAAAAAAAATTTCTTCCTTAGCTTTCTGGATCATCCTTGGCATTTCTAAAGTACCACAACTGCATAATATGGAGAGTGAATCAGGGACAGAAAATATTTTGGCCAAAAATATAAATTAACAAAATGCATTTCATGTGGAGCAACACCACATGGTAAGCTTGTTATTTCATTTCCATCAAAATAATTTGGGCAGTCAGATTAAGAAAAAGTGCTAAAATTAACTTCTGTACCAAGTGGGTGACAACAGCTCCCTGTGTTTTCCAGAGCTTTATCCATTAGTCATTTGGGAGAGCATAGTCTATCTCTGTACATGCTGAGCAGGATGCCATCCTGAGGGTTACGCTAAAGGGTTAATAACCTTCCTGGCTCACTCAGGTTGGAGAGGGGTTAGACAGTGACTGCTCCATGCTCAGCAGAAGCAGGAGGGGAGAAGGCTGTTACAGCAGGCATTTTGAAAAATGGATTCCTATGGCAAGCTCCAAATAGAATGTACTGGCCAAGATGAGGGGTTGGCAGACACCTAAAAGAATGTTTTATTGTTGATTAAGGGGAGGGTTGCCATCTATTGAAACTGTTTAAATAAAGGCTAAACAGGTTTGGTCAGTGCATATTTTCTATGGGACGCTCTGGATTAATCCATTCTTTTCTTCTCCTATCTCCTTCCCTGGCCTCTAAAAAAAAATACAAAAGAAACCCCAAAACCAACAAAAAACCCCCACCAAGAATCTGCCCCCCACCTCACCCAAAAAAAAAAAAAAAAAAAAAAGCACCACATGAAAATACCAAACCCAAACCCACACTGACAGTTTTCACAGTTTTAAAGAAAAAGGCATACTCTAAACTCCAGGGAACAGATTTTACTCTGCAAGCTGGGAAAAATGCAACATGACTTCAACTGTTATTTCAGCAGAACACCTTAAAAACTGAGAATAAAATGCAACTCCTACTGTTTTGTGATGCTGAAGAAAAATTGTAGTCCTTGTTTACTCTTAAAAAGTTAAAAGGGAGTTGAGGCTTGTTTCAAAAATTGGCTACAGAAAAGAAAATTTGAAATCTGGATTGTCATATGCCATTTCTGTTAAAGTGTGACATTTAATAGCAAAACCTATCCCTAAATTAAAGCATACATGTGTTTATCAGAGCTCTAGATTGTTATAAAATCCAATATGTATTAATTAATCCCAAGCTCTGGTAGCAGTTTATGATTCTGTGGCACCATCCCATTTGGAGTGAAAAATAGTAGAATATATGAGTCCACAACTACTTCTGCTGATTTAAAACCCACACATAGGACTAAACACTGTAAGCCTTGATCTGTCTTGATCTCCATAATGGTAGTATCTGTCCATATCACTGAAGGCTGTTTTGAGGTAGAAACTGTGCAAAACTAACCCTCCTTCACTGTTTGGGAAAAAATGTAGCAGAAATAGGAAGATGCAGAAAGAAGAAAGATCCTGTCCTTGCATGGAAAGCAAGTTTTGTTTTGCCATTGATACCCAACAAAAGGAATAAGGAAGAACTGGTTGTTTTCTTTAGTCAAGCACCAGGCTGATGTGCAGCAATAACAGTGTGTGACTCAGCATTGCTCTCTGCTGAGGGATGGTACTGAACATTTCTCTAAACACAAATAAAAAGCCTCAAAAGATTTGTCTTCTCAACTCCCTCCTGCCTAGAGCAGAGTAGTAGCCTTCATCCCAGTGTGTATTTAGATACAGAAATCTGTTCTGAAGTTGTGTGAAGGCTCCATGTAAGTTATCTCTATCAGAGTAGAAACCAATTAGTTGTAAGCAACTGATGCAAAGAAGCAAGAGAGCAATTGTGCCATTGGGAACTCACCGGGAAGTGACAATGCATTAACTGTTCAAAAAATTCACTCTTCAGCAAAGCACACAGAGCACTTAAAACCAGTCATTTTCTCAGGCTTTAAGAACAGCAACAACAACAAAAAAGGATAGGTGCATATTTTCTCAAGAGTTTCCCCATCTCTTCACCTCATTCCTCAGGAAAGATATTAAATCTGCATGTAAAATTGCACCCCAGTCTCAAAGAGTTGCCTGTGTGAACCACCAGCTTCAGCAGCTCCAAGGAAGTGCAATTCCAAATGCACTAGATACCACCACACTAGTCAACTCACTTCTGCATTTTGCACATAGATGACACAGTTTTGCCTCAGAAGATGCCACTTTGTGTTGTTCCTTCTCTGATTCCCACAGTGCCAACAGCTGTGCTCGGCACCACACTCTTGGCCACAGTTTTTTCAAAATGTCATGTCACCATGAAGCTTAGTCCAACGTTGTCACAGATTGCTGTTCTGATTCACCTTATCCTGCTCAGACTGAACCCTGCCATGGTGAGTGGCTGGCAGGACTCTGAACCTGTCAGGAATTATCCTGTCAGATTTCCCCTGAAACAAGCACAGACAAGGAGTTGCTTCAGAGAGTGAATTCCTCACTGACATCCTCTCTGCAGAGGGATCAGGCCATGGATGTGCTGCCTTTGGTCAAAGCCTGGTCACAGGAGGCAGAAAGAGGCTGTCTCAGACCACTGAATGGGCTAGGGGGTTTTGGAGAAGGAGACGGTTGGGGTGCGAATAAATAAAAATAATAATAATAATAATTAAAGACATATAAATAAATAACTGGCCATCCTTTTTTTAAAAAAAAATTAGTGAGAGCAACTTTTTATGTGGGTAGTTAGTGATGGGAGAAGAGGGAATAGTTTTAAATTAAAAGAGGAGAGATTTAGATTATATGTTAGAATGAAAGTCATGACTGCAAGGGTGTTTGGCACTGGAACAGAGAAGCTCTGGATGCCCCATCCCTGGTGGAAGCATTCAAGGCCAGGTTGGATGGGGCTTTGAGCAACCTGGTCCAGTGGAAAGTGTCCTTGCCCATGGCAAGGGATTGGAACTGGATGATCTTTAAGGTCCCTTCCAACCCAAACCATTCTGGGATTCTATGACTACGTTGTTTTTGTCTGGCCCAGAGACAGAGCATTCTTCAGTCAGATTATTTCAGTTTCCTCTTTAAGGCTGCAGATGACAAATATCTTCCTTCAGCAGGATGGCAAATGGAAAGACTGAGACCAAAACCACCAAAATACTGTGCTATCACCAATCTAGTGGTGGAGCCCAAGAAGGACATGGTCAGCAGGAGGAGTTCATGTTCAGCCAAGGTGAGCTCTCACTCAGCAGAAGCTAAACTTACTGAGATTCATGTTTCCTTGCTGAAAGCAACAAAAAGCCACAATAAAAGTGCAAGGGCTCATGCTCTGGCTAAGGGCACCACCACCAGATCTTAAAAAGATCTTGAAACACAGCCAGTGGTTTGGCAAGGAATACTGGAATGCTTAAGGCAGTCTTGTGTGACATTTTGAGTGTATTGACACAGATGCCAAAAGATATCCACATAGCATCAAATGCTACTGAGAGTCTACAGATCACTGAGCACTCTAGAAAATCCTTTCCGATTGTACTGAAATATCGCAGTTTGGCTGTGTCCATGTTAATAGCAGAGATGTTCTCTCACGCAGTATCCCTCACAGATTTATTCCAAGGTGATAAGCATTGCTACTGTACAAGTATGTGGTGAATACATGATATATTTCACATGGAATGGTTCTGAAAGAAAAAAAATTACAGATGAACTGCCAGTTGCCTCACCTGTAAACATATACTATGTTCAAAATCGCAATGCATGGTATCTGTTTCTAAAACGTCCCTCACACAGTCACCCTGTGCAAGGTGTTTTCTTTCTGGATACTCTGTAATACATGTCTAAAACTCTTTTTTTACCCTCTCCCATGAATTCTATCAGAAATTTTTCCCATGTTAAAACAAAAGGTTTGCCTAAGGAAAAGTTTTCAGCTGTTCCTTCTCTTCCACAATACACCAAAGAGCCACAGCAGTCTCTCAGCCCTTGAACAGTACAAATACTGAATGTCCTGGGACACTGGATCCCAGAATACTTCACAGCTTTTGTACCTGCTTATGGTATAAGCTGAAACTGCTTCTGAACAAGTTCAGCTCGTCTCTGATAAATAACTGAAGTTTACAAAACTGAGCAAGAGTTTGAATACAGAAAAAAACCACTGCCTTTGTTCACACCGTATTCAGTAAAAATCTTTTAAATGTAGAGGTTTAGCTCTTAGGTAGTAAATTGTAGTTCTAGAATAACTAGCTTCCCTGGTATATGACAAAAATTGTAGTACTCCTAGGTCTAACAGCCTGTGTGAGCAGAGGCCCCTTCATAAGAGGTTGCTCCATCTGTCTCTGCAAGTGTGTGTTATTCATAAGTGCTCACCAGACGCAAACATTTTAACTTGGGAATTCTTCATCAGCACTTGGCTTTGGCTTGTTATTTGTGGGAGTGCAACTATCAAATAAAAAATTCAATAATCTTTAATTTATAAACACACTAGTGCTGGTATAGTACTTGTTAGGTTTTTCCAAATATAATCAATTTTTTGGTTGAGAAAACAATAATGTTTAGTAGCCTGAGTATCACAAATATGTTTCATGCATATACTAACAAAATGAAGGTCCTTTTCATCCATTTGAAGAATGTCATGTTAGCAATCATTTGACCAGCTATAACGTGCAATTTATCTGTAATTCTGTAATAACCACCTTCAAGTAAGACTAAGTCTTTATCAAAACTGTTCTGCTGGCTGAGATCAGTCCCTGAAGTCTTGCACAGTTCTTTACTCAGCCACAGTAAGAGATGTCCTGCTGCCTCTGCATCTGCTACTACAGGTAGCAGAACATGCATGTGCAGTTAGCCTTAAAAATTAAGCTATTCAATGCAACTAAGAGTAATACATCTCATTTGCCAAAAAAAAAAAAACAAGAGAGACACTGACTCATGAGCAACTTATTAATTTGCCGTTTAGTGGCCTTGTGCTTGACTGAGTGATTATTTCCGGACTGTGAGCTAATTTCCTGCAGTAATAAAAATAATTCTTGAAGATTTCTTAATAGCTATTAAACTTTTTTTGATGTTAAAAAAAAAGGTCAAAACACCTGTGCACTGTGATTTCAACTAGACTAAAAATTATATTCCTAGTGCTTGAGTTATTTTTTAAAAGTAATACAATAATTTAAAAACACACACACACGGAGTGAGCACTGTGCCCAACAGATCTGTCAAAGAGGGAAGCAATGTCACTACATAGTTATGTAAATATATGTACCTCTATATGCATATGTGTATGTGTATGTGCATGCATAGACATACTGTATATACATGTGTATACTGTGTATACATAGACACTCTGGATTAAACATATAAATTAAAAGAAAAATAAAAAGCACTATTAAAAATTTCAGTTCATTTGTTCTAAAGCTGAATAGGTGGGTAGAGGTGTAAACTATTACAACTAGAGAACAGTTCCTACACAGCTACCAGAGAGTAAGAATGGTTTTGTGTCGCACGCAGACACGAAGGAACACACAGAGCCAGTTTCAGGTGAAAGACAGAAATGAGCAAAAGCCCTCCCAAAGGGCCCGCTTCTTTATTTTATACGCTTTTAGAAAACCTCATGGATTGGAGGATGACATTACCACCCCTCAACCACATAGGTCAAAGGAAGAATCAATCAAACTTCTCCGCCTTAGGAGAAAGAATGAAAACATCTTAGGTAGGTTAGAATAACATGGCTTATATTTACAGAAAGTGCGTGAGAATTCTAACTACAGAATTAAAAACATTGAAGAACTGTGAAAAGCAAGGCAACAGTTTTGCTATAGTAAGAGCTCACCATATGCACTGAACCACAGCCTACCATCCAAGGCTAAGACGAACAAAGTCATTGTGTCCTCATTTAGTATCTATTTATGGAACAAAAAGTATGGGACAGTTCAGGGGGAAAGCCAGACGAAGAATCCTCAAATGAACAATTTTAAGTCGCTGAAATTTTCTTTCTTTCCTTTTTTAAAGCAAGAATCAAATACATCAAAAGAAACAAAGGCAAATCACAGAATCCTAGGCTGGTTTGGGTTGGAAGGGACCTTTAAAAGACATCTTGCCCAACCCCCCTGCAATGAACAGGGACATCTTCAAAGGTTGAATTCCTCTACTGTCCATCTTTTGGATCATCTTTTTTCTATATCATTTTCTACATCAATTTGCTACATCATACATGTAGCAGGAGGTTAAACTGTAAGAAGCAACAGTTTACTTTAGTTGAATTTACGATTTTCTTAGGACTTATTTTTAATTTTTCCATTAAGCCTAGCTGAGTTCTTCAGATATCTTCCTCCAGTACAGAAATTGTCTCAAGGTTCCAAACAAGAGCAACATTCCCATTTCTACCTCTAACAAAATTAAATTTTATTCCTCTCATGGCACCTTCCACTGGAGGGAGATGATCTCTCCTACCATGTCCAACTAATAAAGTCATCACAAATAGATAGCAACTGATGCTTTTCTTCTAAGGGAAAGATAAATAAGCTATGTACCTGAAGAAACAAACAATCTGAAGCTGGGCCTTTTGTTTCCTTTTTTTTTTTTTTTTTCCTGGATTTTTATATTGCATCTGATGCCGGAAAAATACGTATTCCTTTAGAAGAAGAAAAAAGCTGTGATTCACTGCTGGCTCTGCCCAACATGATGGAAAGACGGTAGATATGCTTTTTTAAGTGTCTCTTTATTTTTTTTTTCTGTGGCCATTGCACTCCAAACTCACGTATTACAGCTTTCTAGCTTGCAAAAAACTTCTTCAGGCCATATATCTCCAGCAGCTGACTTCTTACGTAAATTCCCTGACATGTCTTATTTACTGCAAATTCCCAAACCAAAATGCTGCTGAATTTCAAATGCAACCAGAAAAAAATGCACTAGGATGGAGCTGTGTGCAGTATCTTCTAACGGTCTCCAGAGGCAGGGAGACATCTCCTTCTCACTCACTTTAAATTTTAATGAAAACATTTTGAATCATCCACTAATATTAATAAATGTGGATTAGAATCGAACATTTTTGAAATGCACACACACACAGATGTGCATTTTGATTTTCTGTTAAGCCGCCATAACATCCCAGACCCCCAAAACTTTATTCTCCGCCTGTGTGAGAGGTTTGGATCAGAGATGTCAAGAAGTTTTGAAGCATCCTGTGGCCACACTAGCAGATCATTTGACACCTGTAGGCTTCACTGACCAGCATGGACATTAACTGAGGCTTTTCAGCAGCCCACGCGTGCAAGGACAGTGCTAACCTAGGAGATTTCCCAAGATGGACTCACTTTTTTGGGCACACAGGTACTTGGGCTACCTGGGGCAGCAGATGCAGGTGCAGGG
Organism: Oriolus oriolus; assembly: GCA_013400235.1. Taxonomy (NCBI): domain Eukaryota; kingdom Metazoa; phylum Chordata; class Aves; order Passeriformes; family Corvidae; genus Oriolus; species Oriolus oriolus. The sequence goes on from VXBT01010040.1 coordinate 35,852, forward strand.
AGGCAACTGCACTTGTACCAGATCAAGATGAAGAGCAGTGCCCATTTTCCCCTTGAGTTTAGAGGTGTTTGCCTAACAGGTACTTTGTACAAGCTCATCTGAACTCCCTAGCTAAACTGCACTTTTTCTCTCTCCCATGTGTGTGCTCTTGTTCTCAGAGCTTTATTGCCCAGTGTGTATTTGTTGGGGCTCCTGACCAGTCTTCTGCACTTTGAAATGCAGTGAGGAACTTGTAATTGCAATGGCACCTCTCTTTTCATGGCATCAGCTGAGTGCACTTCTAGTCCAGATATGAAAAACAGATGGAAACTGTGCTTACAGGCATCTTCTCCAGCACCAAAGGCAGGTAAGGTCTAACTAAGGGTTTATTGATAGGCACTGTTTCTAGATGTTGTGGAATTTTGGTATGATTAAAATAGTTGACTGAACACTTGCTAATGTGAAATGGAAACCTCCTCCTCAGCTGGACTCAATGATCCTTGTGTGTGCCTTCCAACTCAGCACATTCTGTTATTCTGTGATACTTGTTCTTTCACGAGTGCAGATTTAGTCTTTATTTTCTATATATGAATGCTGCACATCATGTTGATAATTAGAACAGCAAGGAAGCGCTAAATAAACAATGCACTGAAACAACTTTTTCCAGAATATTGTTGTCATTATTGCCTGTGTTTTGTATTTGCTTTGTTTTCTTTCCTTGAAATCTCTAAACAATATAAGCATTCCTGGAAAGTATTCATACTTTTCTTTTACGCACTTCCTCCTTTTAAGTGTTTCATTCTTGACTAGGAGTTTCCCAGGGCTGGAATACCAACCTCCCTGTGGCACCAGGGCGCCAAGGTGTTTACACAAACAGAATCCAGACACATCTTGGCCACTGTATCAGTCTTTTTGCTGCGGGTAATAAATTTTGATTCTAGTTCACATGTGCCCAAGGCTAAGATTGCCCTGTTCGTTTCTCCAAATGGTCACCCTTAGTGATGTGGTCTTCCTCGAGAATGACTTCTCAAGGGTTGGAGACACTTCACCTCTTTAGCAGCCACAATAATCTGATTCTTTTCCATTCTAGGTTTAGTTCTAATGCTAACTAAGATACTTAGCACTGTAGAATGATAAACCTTTTGCACTCAGCATCAGTGAGGCCAGACCTCAATTCCTGCGCTCAGTTTTAGCCCCTCACTACAAGAGAGACATCAAGAGGCTGGATCATGTCCTGAGAAGGCAACAGAGCTGGAGAAGACTGCTGAGCACAAATCTGATGAGCAAAAGCTGAGGGAACTGGGGTCGTTTAGCCTGGAGAAAGGCTTAGAGGAGACATTTCTGTCTTTCTTTCTACAATTACCTGGAAAGAGGGTGTAGCCACGTGACAGCTGGTCCCTCCTCCCAAGTAACAAGCCATAGGACTAGAGGAAGTTCTCAACTTCTGCCAGGGGTCATTTAGATGAAATATTACAAAAAATGTCTTTATTGAAAATGTCTGGCTCTGGAACAGGCTGCCCAGGGTGGTGGTGGACTCACTGTTCCTGTAAGGATTTTAAACACATGTGGCATTTGGGGACATGATTTAGTAGAGGACTTGGCAGTGCTGGGTTAAGGGCTGGATTCAATGACTTTAGAGGTCTTTGACCATCTAAATTATTCTATGAATCCATGATTCTATGATTTGGAAGTTTTTTTTTTTATTTTTTGGTGTAACACACACACATATCAAGCTCCTGAACTATTCCAGGGAGCACATTAGGACACCTCAAAAAAAGAAGTGGCACCTAAGCCATTCCCGGAGAGGCAGAAGAAACCCAAAGGATTCAGCCAGTGTTTTGAGGATCACACAAAAATTCCTTAAAAATGCTTTAAAAATCCCAGCCCTTTCTAAATCCTTTCTAATCCAACCAGGGCCATTATTCCATAGAATGTGCCCTGTCCTGTTGTGAACATCCACAGCTATAGGAGTTCAGAGCTGGTGATTTTCCACCACTGACTATTAATAAGATGAGAATAAACCAGGGAAGGAGCATTGCCAGAAAACAGCTAATTAAGAGCAAAGAAAAGAGAAGAAACCTGCAACCAATGTCTGTAATTGCTTCAAAAAATGAGTTTGGGAGTATTAATGAAAATATCAGTTATTAATGGATAAATAAAATATAGGACTTCTGGTTAGTCCTAATTTATGGCACATGTAGCATTGGTGGAATGGTTGAAATTGATTATTACTTTCATCAATTTATGCTGAAACATTTACAGAAACACTTGAAGAGAACATTGTCTTTTACAGTCTTGAAGGCAGCATTATTTTACTGAAATCAAATGCATTTAAATACTTTCAAGATTATGAATGATTTACTAATTAATAGGCCTGGACAGCTTTTGAGTTACAATTTACAAATTGTTTTAAATTACTTAACCCATCTCTGTCTTCTTGCTTTATGTTTTTTGTGTATCACAATGTGGTAGAAAAGAAGTGAAGGTACACGGTGTAATTATGATTTATTGATTTATATTGTGGAAGGGTAACAGCCTTCTTGGCAAGGCTTTACTTTCTTAGTGGCTTGCAAAAGGTTGTTGGGCAATGACTAATATTATAGCTCTAATTTAACATGATTAAATAGTTGTATTTTAATTGGCAGTTGCTGGTACAGTTTGGGAAACAAGAAATACCTTAATTACTAGAGTGATGGATGTCTTGGAAAGCCTAATTGAGGCAGGTAGGAAGTTTCAATACTTTTGTTTCAGAGCGGATGTAGTGGATGTTGGATATTTTCCTTCAATGTGAAAATTAATTGTTTGGCATTATTAATATTTTAGCTGAAAAAAATAGCTTAAAATAATTTTGATTCACACATTTCAAAAGAACATGGATATAAACACTTAATCATAGATCTACTACCATGCACGACATGCTTTATACAAATTTATCCTTAACATTACTGATATTGCAAATAATTGGTAGCAGAGTCCAAATTCCTGGAAAGACCAGCATGACCTAATTCAGCATCAGTTTGGTTGCTTTTATTGGCTTTCCTCGATTAAAACAAGTTGGTCATCTTCATGTCCAGCAGGCATATGCCCTCAATGAAATCCTTAAGGAGGAGCATTGGAGCAGAGAAGAGCAGGAGAGCAGAGCAGCACCCTGTTGAAATCCTGGAGGAATCATGCAGAGCTGCAACAGGCTAGCACGAGGGACTGTTGATGTGCTCCCCACTATCACCATCACACTCCTGTAGCTCTGCAAACCTTTCCCACACAGTGGATGCTTGTTCAAAGCAAAAATTCTGCAACCAAATGGAAACTGCAACCAAGTGTCCTACGGACTGCCTCTATATGCAGTTAATTCTGGCTACATTTCATTAGATGTGTGTGGAAGGCACAGACCAAGTCCTTTTGAGTTGTTTTCCAAATTAGTGATTGAATATTCAGTCTGCTTTCCATGAGAAAAAGCATTTCCCTTCAGTCAAATGTGCATGCATAGATAACCTCTTTCTTCTCATTTAGTCCCAAATTCTAAACAAATATTACCTCCAAGCATAAATATAACCTTGTGCAGTATTCACGCATGGGCAAGAACTCCGCAACATGGTGGTAAAGTGCAAAGCCTTTATTGCGCATCAGAAATTCCCTTAAATGCCAGTACCTACAGGAAATCACCTCATATAAACAGGAAAGATGTTCACCTCAGTGTCCCCCAATCACCTGGAATATTTTCCAGACATTGCCTATTATGGTTAAAGGTAAACAATACCTTACAAGGTCAGAAACTGCAATTATCATATCTCATAGGGCTGACACTGTCCAGAAACCCACAATGCTCTCTCAGCCCATTCCCCGGTGACCTGGCTGTAATCCCAGGATCACCTCTGGGTCTGAGAATGAGGCTCTTTCTTCGGCTGACAAGGCCTAATCTCTCTTCCAGCACACAGTGTAGCCCAACAACCTTGATCTTTAGATGATGTTAAAGACACTGTGTTTGTGTAGGATGGCACTCTGCAGCATTCAGTGCTTACTTCAGTAATAACTTAGTTAGATATGAAAGAATCAAAATGAGGTACAACCACAAAAAACCTCTCAAAATTATCTATGACATTTCCTTTTCTCTTCCTTTAACATTGTTTGTTTTTAATCAAGGTCAGGCATTACAGAATAAGCTGATCATACGTCAAGACAGGGCACTAGAGCAAGAGACATTTAAGCAGACATTAACAATGTGTTTATCTTTGGGGTATCTTTCCAATTCCTTGACACACACAAAAACCCTCACATTTTTATTGCTTTATAAGCAACGGCTAACTTGGTATTACTGGTATTAAAATTGTAATTTGCATTACATATTAAATTACGTATTGTATTATTGATAATTTTCACAATTTTTATTGACAGCACCAGTACTCTGGAAATTTTGCCTGAATAAGGCAAAAGCTTAAGAAAAGTAGTGTCTCTGGACAGTTGTCCACACACTGATTGTCCAGCGTGTATCATAGAGCCCACACACCTTCTTCATAGCCAAAGGTCCTGTCAGCTCAATGAAAAGCATGTGAACATTAAAAATTGCTCTAGCAGGGTACAACACTAGCAGCATACCCTGTGGAAAACCAAAGAAAGAAAACCAAAATGAAGCAGAGAACCACATGGTCCCAGGCTTTCTGCCCCAAACTGTGAAGCCTGAAACACAAGTAGCAGCAAGGCTCTCTCTAGCCCTCGTATGCTCCTGGAAACTAGTTAAAGATCAATTCAGAAACAAAAACAAGCCTGAAACAACCTCTCAGAATCAAACAGAGCTATTTTTACAGCCTTGGAGACAAATTGACTAAGAAGACATGGGTGTACCTTGTATCAGCAGATGTAAAACCACCATTACTTGACACATAATCAAAGATTGTGAAGGTAGCTTCACACCCACATACTTTTCATGGTGCTTACAAAGGAGGACAAGACAGATGTTGTTGGTCTTGGGCTGTGGGTTATGCTGCTGTGGGCACAGGCATTCCATACTGTGCAATTCACTGAGGGCTCCAGGTAGCCTTGTGAGAAAGCTAGAGACCTGGAAAGATCCTCAGACACCAACAAGGTACTTTGCTCTCCCCACTTTCACTCTGCATTGAGGAACGCTGTATTCCAGGTTACTATCGGAAATCCAGAGACACAATTTTTCCACCTGCAAGCCAAAAAAACCTCTTATATTCACAACTCAGTTAAGACCAGAATTTCATTTCTGTAAGTACAAAGTATAAACTCGTATCAGTGAAATCTGATGTTTAGAACCATTATCTGGGAAGCTGCTAGATCAAGTCTGACCTTAAGAAGCAGTAGAGCAGTCACTGCTGACTGTACCCTGCCAGAACAAACGAAAACAGTCACCGCAGGCATAATCTTACAGCTGTTAATAGTCAAGCCAAGACAATGACTCCCACTGTAACGAATTTGTTTTCCATGTATCCAGTTTTGGCCTAGAATGGATCTTAATAGGAAGGCACTCTTCTTTGTGTTTTTCATACTTAATGGAATTAAATATCCCTCATCCTTTCCTGCTTTTGTATTTTTTTCTGTAGAAAATCAGACATGCAAACATCCCAATTTCAAATCACTCCCCCCAAATCCAAGAAGCATTACTTCTTTAGAGGTTTATTTATTTATTTATTTAAATCATAAAATACTGAGCTGCTCAAAATGAGAAGCTGTCTGTCCAGTACAAGGAAGTAACCATGCCTTTATTTCCCTCTCCCTCAGGAAAACTAGACATAATGAACTTAATTTTGAGCAAAACATGTATTGCCACTGCTAATAGAAAAGTCATGAGACAAAAGAAAAATAAAATACTTGTACAAGACAAAAAGGAAAAAAAGGGCTTTAATTAGCTTCAACACAAGAATTTTCCTTTTAGAGATCAGATTAAAATAAAAAGCAGTTAAATTAGAGCTAATGAATTCTTACCGCTTATGAATCTTATGATCTAGGTGTTAATTTACTTCATATGATGTGTAAAACACTACTTTTTGCCAGCTAGTACTTCTGCAAAAAATATTAATTCTACAGTATATTGAGGGTATAAATGTATATAAAAATGGACATTTTCTTTCTTTGCTAATTCACAACAGTTTCAGAAAGCTATGACATTTTAAAATCATGCTAGCCTCGATTTTATGAGGAGAAAACCTTAACTTCTGTTTCCTTTGCAATAAAACATTGTTTTCATGAACATTCAGGGCTCTTTTTCTGGGTTAGAAAAGCAAGTTTTTCCATTTACTTTCTCCTCTAGAGCATGCTGCTTTCAAAAACAAGGTCTGTATCCCCTAGGTCAGATGGCATAACTGTGTATACAGGCTCCGAGGATTTAGCTGTCCATCTCCTGAGGCTACGTGGGATTATTTTACATGCTCCGAGGATTATCTTTAATATTAATCACCCAGTGTTTGTTATGGGCCATTTCATTACAAGTCAAAAGGCTTGTTAGTAACTGCCTGGCATTTGCCTGGCTCGTTCTTGCTCTACACTCTTCAGCAGAGCATGATTTTTAAGGTAGGCAGGCTGTTTCCTCGCTGGTGACACAGCAGTGGCGCCCGCCACTGCCATAGGTCAGACCTTATCCTAATCCTTAGCACACTAAAAACCAGGATTTGAGGTATTCTAATCCTACCCCCTAGTCCTTTAAGGACCACGATTAGAGGTGTTCTAATGTGCAACTTCTGCCAGCACTGAATTTAAGGCATAGATATACTCTTAACTCTAAAAAGCCCCTTAGCCTTGCAAGGTAAAATCATTTTTAATAAGTCTGGCTCTCAAGATGGAATAATGATCCTCAGAGAAGAATCACAGGACTTGCCTGGGGTACTCTGGGTTGTCACACAGTGCTGCATCAGAAGGCAGAGCATTACGTTGTGGGAACAGTAGGAAGAGAGTGGGTGATTAAAAACGAAAGGAAAGGAAGACAAAGCACTCAGAAGTTTATCCTCTTTGCTTATGTTCCTCAGCTGCAATCATTACTGCTCCGCAAGTGAGCATGCATGTTACAAAACTTGCAGGAAGTCCCAGTTAAAATGGGGTTTATTAAATGTACAACAGAAAACAGCTGGACACAGAATCCATGTGGGTGGAGACACATCAACCAGTGAACCGGGTATTTTGCCACCTGAATAGTCAAAATAGGCACCTGTTCAGCTATGAGGATGCTCTCAAGTGTATTTTGCTGGAGTAGGACATGACTCCTTAGGACCTTACCCAGCAGAAGGTACAAAACATGGTAATTGCAGGACAATAAAAAATTAGAAGGAAACCTGTTACTTCTTACAAGACAGAAAACCAGAAGATTCTTAATTTTCATTATGTCCTTAAATGGTCTGGAAGGAACGAGTGAATGATGAGTCTCTTTGGGAAGCAATGTGGGTGCCTGAGGTGCTGGGAGTGCAGGAGCTCAGGAGCTCTTTAGCAAAAGAAAGTTAGTTGGTGGGGTATTTTTAGATTTCTGCTAAAAGGAGCAAACAGGGTCTGTGACACGGAGAACACTCAAACAGGGCTCATTTTGGGTCTGAAACAGTAGAGACCAAGTCCTGTTTGAGTAGCTAGTACAGATGCTACTTGTGTGCCACAGCAGAGGAGGGGAGCTAGTGGTGTCATCCTCCTGCACACACTCAAGGAGAAACAGCTCACTATCTCCCTTTGTCAGGATTCATCAAGGATTTGGAGTGAGGTCCGTGTTTGGCCATTCTTTTCCTCTCACATTATCCCAATCTCCAGGACATGCTGTTCTCTCAAACCAAAAAGAATTACAGTCTTGTGTGCCCATCAAGCAGGAATCCATTCATCCATCTGGTCTTTGCCAGATGGTAAATCTTTGTTTCTCTGCTTCCCTACCATGGGGAACAGACAGATCCAAGGCACAAACAGGCTGTATGTTGTGCAGCACATCAATCACATAGCTTGTGGGCTATGTGAGGCTAAGAGCAAAGGGAGATTTTGGGCATCCCTTTTCCTTGCTCCCTTTTTACCAGCCCTATATTCCATGCCTGACTCAGTCCAGTTAGGAAACTAGGAAATCACAGGCTTAACTTTGGTTCAGGAATTGCAAAGTGGGAGCCAAGAAGTTTCCAGGGAAACCTGTTTCATAACCACAATGTTTTAACTCCCAGACTGAAACAGAATTTACTCTTACTATACATCTATCCATCTATATCTATATCTACATCTGTATCTATATCTAATCTATATCTAATCTATATCTATATCTATCTATCAGTATTGATCTATATCTATCTACCTGTATCGATACCTGTATCCACATCCCGATGTATCTATATTCTTGTATCCCATAATTACTTTCTGTCTGTCTGCACATGGTCACATGTACTTGTTCATGAAGCATAAAGGCACCCTGAAGAAGACAGCTTTTGGAAGTTAGAGTTTCACTGGATAAAGTCACTGTGTGCTCAGATCAGTGGTGCTATAGCACAGGCATTACCACTACCACTACCAGGTAGTCTTCAAAGCCTACCTGCTGAGTTGGGGAGCAACAGCTTCAGTAAAAACCCTTCTGTTTTTACCCCAGGCACTGTTATGAGACGTAAGAATATATATTTTCCTCCAAATCCTGTCTTTTTGTAAAAATGCTGTCAGTATCATGAACACAACTTTGACTTGGTTAAAACCAACCAAGCAAAATCATTCTTAGGGTTTTTGGCCTACCTTGTAGGCTGGTTTACACAAACTGTCTTCTCAGTTTCAGCATATTATTAGTCCCAGGTATTTAGTTCAATAATATTTGAGTATTACATTGCAAGTATTTCCATTTATTTATTGTGTTTCCATTTATTTAGAGTGTTATACTGTAATTATTCCAATGTATTTATTGCAGAGAAGATAACTTTCAATCATGAAATTAGAAGTGGAAGTTCTTGAGTGTTTTTCTGTGAAAATTAACAGAATAACATGTTAAATAGATAAGCCCAAACTTGCATGTGCTACTTTCACACATGTTAATATCAGCAGAAGTAACACAGGAGCAAATTCTGCTGCCAGCAAATTTGAAACACATTCTGATTTCTGAGTGGTTTACACTAGTGCTGGTGAAACAGAATCTACAATAGTAGCCCAAGGGCCACAGCATAAACCAAGCTATAGTGAAATGCATCTGACAGCAGGATATGCCTGAACTTAAGCAATTTTCTGGTCTAACCATGATCCTGACATGATCAGTCAATTTAACATAATTTTATGTTGAGCACATAGGCACTTTATTTCTGTAAAGCTCTCAATATTCTCCAATCCTTTGCAGATCAAAGCTCTCACTGTGGAGTCCTCAGCAGGATGATGAGTTTGGATGTAGAATATTGGAGAGCTAAGCATTTGCATGGTAGAGACAGAACATGAATATATTGGGACCCTCAGCTGGGTTCTAAAAAAATTAGTAATCTGAATAGCTCTGTTCAAGTCACTGACATGGAGTTTTATATTTGCTATACAGCAAGAGAGGTGAAACCAGTGGCTTTCTCTAAAACATCACCTAAAAGATGTCTGTTGAACCTAGCATTTTTCATCACTTATGCATTAGAATGTGAAATACATTTAGACATCCTTCAAAAGAGGTGAATTATATTGGCATGTGAGCAGTGACAAACTCCTGAAACATGTCTATTCATCCATCTGATCTACACATATATGTAAGTAGTTTAAAGTAAAATTTGTCTGGAAAATGGACCTCTTTCACACAGTGAACTGAAAATGTTATATATATTAAGTATTATTAAATAATGTTAAATTAAAACATAATACATAAAATAAATAATAAAAGATAAAAAATTATAACATTATAGTATTGCATAGAGTATATGTTATATTATTAAATAATAATTGAACTATATTATAGATACATTCTATTAAATATTGTAGTAAATACTATTATTTAATATTATATTAAGTATTAATATTAAATAGAGTAAATATTAACTACAGCTCCTTCTACCCTTCAAAACACATAAAATGGCTTCTTGGGGAGAAATTATCTTCTTTTACAGCAAAAACAGAAAAGGCAGCAAGTGTTTTTCCCTACAGAGGAGCAAAGCAAAGGCTTGTATGAGTCAGTCAGCATGGCAGCCTGTGTGGTAATGCTTGGTTTGAAAGATATCTAGCTGCAGATTATTTCACCTCATAGAAACAAAGAAATGTTTGCACTCTCAATCAAATTTTAAATAATTCCTGAGATCAAGGAGCCACAGGAGGCACTCAGTCTGGTTGGGTTAAGTTATGCCAAGTGTAAAGATTATGGACCTGCCCAGGTGTGGCTGCCGGGCACACCTGAGTCAGAGCACTCAGCTGCCTTCCTCCTGTCTCTATCTTTGCCTGTCCACGGAACACCAAAAACATGCTGAGAGAGACTCATTTTATTAAGCCACTGAATCTCCTACAGACAGAACATTTTCTGCTAAAAAAGGATTGGTTTTAGAACAATAACAAAACTCATCTCATGACCTTAAACCATGTGAGTACCACCTACAGATTTAAAATTCAGAAAATGCTGGCAGCAGATGTCATCCTACTGGTCTCCTCTGAAAATGCTGATGCATTTACAGTAAATCCCTAACCAGGCCAGTTGTGCAACAAGTTGAAGTGACATAAAGTATTAACATTTATGGTGATGAGTCAAATCAAACAAACATCCTCTTTTATAAGCTTTCTCACGGCATGCAGTAGCATGTACTCCGAGTAATGAAACATCTGTTACAGCCCTGACTTGCTCACAACCGAGCAAGTGTTGCAATAGCTCTGCAGGGCTAGGCTTCACATAAAGCCTTTAGTGGGTAGATGAGAAGGATCAGAACTAACAAGGTTTACTTCATCTCAGTTTATTCAGGAAGAATGAGCCAGGTTTCCTGTGAGGAAAATAAAAAAAAGTACTATATTGCAAAATATCCAAAACTAATTTTAACTCCAGACCAACTTATTTCAATGATACTTGCAATTCACTCAAGTGCTCAGAAAGTCTCTTTTCATCAGGTGTATTATGGGCAAAAAAGTGAATTATGAAATCTGCTTAGATGGCTCACTTTTTCATAAAGTTGCCCACTTTATACATCTGTATGCATCTATATATGCATTCTGATGCACTGCACCGAATTTTAACAGCTGCCCCTTCTGCTCAGGGTCTTCCTGACTGCCCTGTGCATTGCCCACAGGGAAGAAAGACTCATTTACTGTATCGCCAGTCCCACCCTACTCCCACCTTCAAACCCACATTAACTTTTGACATTTACCAAAAAGACTTGGCTTTGTTCCCTCTGTACCATGACAAGTATAAAGAGCCAACAAAATTCCTGTAAGTCAGAAATTTAAGACTCAATACAGCAGACCATATACTAGTTACATACAGACATACTCTTATTTCCCAATTCAAATGTATACTTAAAATGCACTTGTTTAAGGGCTTTCCTGACTAGAAATAGTTTCCTGTGTCTGTGCAGGCTTTTGCAGCATCAGACCTTAAATGTGGTGTCTGCCTTGGATACAGGTGATGACTATAAGCTGTGGTGTACTATTAGCTGTTACAGAACTGTGACACAGAAGTGGGATTTATTTGTTTTGTTGTTTTTGGCTTTTTTAAGCGCAACAGTTAATTAGATAAAGCAATATTTGCATATCATTCTAGAAAAGTTAATGGAAAGATTTCCATAAGAAAAGTTTTCTTTTAAAGGGAGAGGTTGTTGCTCAGACCTTACCCAGTGTGAAGCCTTCAGGCAAGTTCTTGAGGAAGGTATAAAAGACTTGCATTCTCATTTACTGTACATCTATATTACACTGAGAAGTGTTCAGAGGAAAATTCCCTTGGTCTCCTGCTTTAATGTGTTCTTCTTCCAGACTGTATGCGCACAAGCAGAGGTAATGATTCCTACAAGATCAGCCTGCCTCCTGCCTCAGTTCTGAAATACTTCCTCTGTTGTTATTTTTTCTTCTTCCACGGGAAGAACTTTTCTTGCTCATTCATGGCCCCAGATTACTGATCTAACTCTGTAATGCAGTACTTGAACCCTTCAATCAGAACAGGAATATCTACATGGAGATCAACAGAAAATTCAACTCTTTGGAATTCCCCCTATTTTTGACTGTGAAAAGATTGAGAGAGCTTAAAGTTATGAAACCAGCAAGGTAAAGAAGTTAAAAGCACACAGCTGGAAGTGGTTTCACTCTTGTCCTTTGTCTCCCCTTCCCTCTTTGTGTTTCAGATCATCGCATATTTATCATGTCACAATTTAAATTTCAAGTTCTTTGGCTCAAAGCTTCTGTCTTTATTTGAATATGTTCACAGATTTGAGTACTCAAAAAACAGTGAGAAGAGTACAGCTTAGGAAACTTAGAAAAACTGTGCCACTAGAACTCTTTCCTGTCCAACAGGGTGTCTGCAACACCTTTCATCTTCATAAACAGTAAGGAGAAATAACAGACTGGTTTGTATCAAACAGACTCTATTGCTTTATTAGTCAGTGTTAATGTACAGGTTAATTTAAAAAAGCTACAGTTTGTGAAATGTATCATCTACTTACTAGATACAAATCTAGGCCAATTGCCATGGTATCTGTTGATGCTCACCCACTGTAACAAATTTACAGGTTTTTTTCTGATGTACAAAACCTCAAGCAAACATTCCTTGTTAAACGCTCAGTAAAGCTAACAGCATTCTACTACAGCTTCATATAGTGTTTTAGTGCAAAAGAAAGTACAAATATAAAAATACTCAGGCTTGAATAAAAAAAACAACAGCAACAACAAAAGCCCAAGCAAGCTGTGGAGTTAGAGGTGAGTGTCAGCTATGGGTATTCTTCTAAGCTCTACAATCTGGGAGTTAGCCATGCTGCCACCGTCCTGGCTCCCATGACAAGACTCGTTATCACTGACACTGAGACCCGCACCTGAAATAGAGAAAAAACAACAAAAATAGGAATCAGTGAGAATGAAATCTTGGCACAGGAATGGGGATACCCTCTCTGCTTTATTCTGATTATTGAAATGTTTCCCCACCCCACAACTATGTGGCAAGTTTCCTCTTACTAGTCTACCATTCTGAATCCATGGATTATAACACTATCTGACATAGTTTTGTACCAGATACACTTTTTCTTAATTCCACTGTCATTCACTTTATTTGGCCCAGTAAGTGGTACAATAGCTATTTAGAGGTTGCCTTGAAATCAGAAAAGCATAAATCAAGGCCTGGCTTAGACTGGGTTCATGGTCTGGCTGTTAGAGTCTGGTATTTCCAAGGACTTCCCCATAAGGAATTGATTTTTAATGATACAATTTCCATGTTAAACCATAATTCCAGCTTTCTTAATAGGACTGTAATTTCAACATGAGAAAAGATCCTGATGAAATATTCTTTAACCCACATTTGGCCCAAAACCGGTGCATTATGTTTTCCTTCTACTGGAAGACAATATGAGACCTTGGTCCAAGGGAACTTCCAAAACATGTCTAGAAGAGAAGCTACCTTCTCCATCCTTTTCTCATAGGACTTCTGCTAGCTTTCTGCTTCCTATTTGTTTGATGGAGGTTTCATTTGGGCTTTTTTGTGGGGGAGGTTTGAGTTGATTAGTGTGAAGATGCATAATCCTGCACTAGTTTTTTATGAAATGCATATTTTTGTCAGACCATTTCTTCACAAACTATCTATTGGAACTATAAATTCAGTGCTTTTTCAGCTCGTCTCCTTGAGCTGTAGAACAAACTCTACACAATACATGGGTTTTGAGGGCTTAGGGTGTCTAGGCTTTAAATTTGTTGAGAACTGCGTATCAGTACAATTTCAAGACAAATTACTTTCAGGCATGATCTTGCAGCGATGTCACTTAGAAATGACAAGGGAAGTTATTTGTTTTGGGCAGAAGCAGATGTGTAACTACATGCAGTTCAAGGCAGTCACAAAGGAATGACATCTGGCTCAAAACAGCCCTGAATAGGGTATGCTGGGAGAGGCAGCAATTTGCATTTCATACTGAAAGACATTTTCTAGAGTTTCTATCAGGTGTACGGTGCATCTCTTATTTCTGCCTCAGCTGACATTCCAGTTTTTGGTTTGTTCAACAAAAGAAAAGTTATTTCATTTTTTTGACTTTGTTCATCATTTTCTATGCTCTCTGTTGTTCCAGTTTTACAAAGTTTTCTCTTAGCACCCTTCTTCCCACCACCCCTCAAGCAGAAAAGAAGTACTGTAAAGTGGGCAGCAGTGAGATGCTGCTTTGCTGTGGGAAGTCAGGCTGCAATCTTGAATATGGAGTTTGGTCCAGAGAACCTGTGCTGGAGGTCCTGTAGGACTAGCCAAGTTTTCCTGCAGAGGTCTGGATGAAGTCCTGGTAGGGGCCAAACTTGTGTCCATGTCCTATGACCCAGGGGAAAAGTGGGTATGCTGCACCACGATCCTTCTTACACCTGGCTTTGGTGTTTGGGTCATGGAGGGAACACGTGCTCACTGACACTGATGAGTCCTTAGGGCTGCATGACCCAAGCTCTTGAGAAACCAACAACTACTGCCAGAGTATGACAGGAGTAAAAATCCATCAACATACAGAGATACAATAACAAACTCAAGATTAGGATCTGAATCATTAAAATATTGTTTATAAAGGTATTTAAGTTGATTTACATTTGTGTGCACATTTAACCTTTTCATTGAGCCAGATCCTAATACCCAAAAGGTGCTTCAAGGTCCTGGGAAAAACAGCAATTGTTTAAACAAGCTATTTTGATGGTTTGATATTTGATTGTTTTAGAAAGGAAGCCTGGCTGTAACAGAGAAGATGAATCAGACTGTTGTATTTTCCACGTGGCGATGGAAGAACAAGTAAAAACCATGAAGTAAATAAAATACTTTGAATGAGGAAGGAACACAATACTTCTTACGTAGCATCAATAACAGTGGAATTCACTCAAGACATTCAGTCAACCTGAAAAGTGTACAGATTTCAAAAACTGAAAAAAACCCATTATTTAAAACCATTTGAAATCATAAATACAATCACCCTGGGCTCAGATTTCAAGGTGAACACTGACTGCTGGGGTTAGAAAGATATTTGTCTTACCAGTGGCTATACTGGTGAAGTGGCAACTATTTAGTGTGGGGTTTCTTAAAGAATCTTTTGCTGGTCACTATAAAAAGATCGGGTATTGGACTAAATGTATTTCACTATGTATATTCTTAAATGTCATCTACTTGCAAGTTTTGTCCGTGCTCTGTGCAAAGTCAGAGAAGATCTTTTTTATTACAGAGGTTCTTACCAGAAACTTGGTAAGCCAGAGACTGAAACTGGGTACTTTAGGTTTACAAGGGCCTTGTTCTGCTGATGGTGCAAAGACAAACTGTGTTGGAGCTGATCCTTTTTAGGAATAAGAACTGAAATGTAACCAGGATACCAGCTTACCAAACAGTCATCAGGCTGGAAAGGGTATGACTGTTTACACGATGGAGTTTCACAGAGTTCATTGGTCCATTGTGTTCTCAGATTAGAGCGGAATTTAAACTCAGTCAGATCCCAAAAAGCATGCACTCATCTAGAGATGCTACAGTTGTGAAGTAGGTATGTAGCAGGGAGTATTACTTTTCCCTAATTTGTGAAGCAACTATTTTAAGAAAAATAGGCAGGAAAATGAAGCCTTTCTTCCTTTTCCTTTTGTATGTAAGGACTAGCTAGAAACTGAAAAGTCACAGCTCAGGCTTCAAACCCACAGAGGTCCCTCCACTGACATCTGCTGGTGAAGAGCTACACCAGTGCATCCCTACGTGCCCTGGAACACCAGCTTTTATCGTCTGCTTGCTCAGAGACAGCTCAGACTTTCACTAAAACACTTAAGGGAGACAGAGTTTGTTTTGTAATTACTGTACTCATATCGCTGGGGAAACTTTTTATCTCAAGCACTTATATCTTGCTTAATCAATCATGATTTTTATTATATGTGTAGGATGTATATGAATAAGCTACACAAACCAAATTTAATTCTTCTTCCAGGGTTTTGACTTCACCAAAATAACACCAACAGACATCCAGACTTCTATAAATAAAGTTCAGATTCAACTAAAAATGCTTCCTGGGTATTATGCAGTCACATTCAACAGCCATCAGGTAGCATATGTGTCACAATCACAGAGGAGAAACTGAATGAATATGCAAACTAGCAACCTTTCCTTCCATTTTTTTTTCTGTGAAGTGAGCCCTTCAAAACAGAAATTACGTGAGCTGATAAGGCAGGAATTTGCCACCTACAATCTATCTGCCCTGTAATAGACAGTCTCCAGGATGCTGCCCTGAACACCTTTCAGAACTGAAATTTCAAATGTTTCCTCTGGTTCAGCATGGCCACATGAGATGCTTTATTCTTAAAGCAGGCACCTACAGTGGTGTCACTAAGGTTGGCTGTGTTAGATTGAAAATAATGAATCATTTTATATAGCACTGCTACTGTAATAGCTGTATTTGTGTGGGGTTTTTAACTTCCTCAGTAGATTTTTAAAGGTATTTTCCATATCAGAGAATTATTACAATATTTGCATAGTATTAGAGAAATACTGCAATATTTATATAATATTTATCACAACTGCCTCCATTAAGAGTAAAAATACTCTAAGATATGAATGTAGCAGTATTCTCCTACAATACAATATATACCTGGACACTATCATGGTGAATCACCTCTCACCCCTGGAGGAGTTAGGGCTTCCCTCAAAGGCTTTGCTGTGTTTTGATTTCGCATCTCATCCAAAGGAATAAATTGTTTTGGTTTTGTGCATCAAAGAAAGGGAGAGGACAGGAGTATTTGCAAGATATAGATGGAAACTCAGAAATCAGTAAAGCTATCGTGCATTTATGGTATTCATGCTTTAGAGCAATGCTGATGGGCAGCTTGCTGCTTTGGGACAGATTGTATCTACTTTTATTCGTGCTGGCTCCTTTTTTAACCTCCCAGCTCTAACCAGAGTAGAATTCCTCAGGGAATTCTGGTATATTGGGCTTTATCCTCAATGACAATAACATATGACTCTGTCGCAATCTGGAAGGCAAAGGTCTTACTAAATTGCCTATCAACATAAACCTTGCACAAGAAATGAGAGGGAAAATGAGATCTAGTCCAAAATTGCAGACTTATACAGTTAATTAGTGATATCAACAAAAACTAATTCACAAATAACTTGCTCAATACAAGCTGTTTGAATCATTATAAGAGACATAAATGAAATACAATAAAATAAATAAACACAAATTCATAAACATTAAAAAAAAAGTTTTCAGCACATGTCAGTGAGCAGGACATGTCCCTATATTGTTTTTCCTACCCTAATTGTTCCATTGTTTCCTTCACATAAGCCACTTTGGAGCAGGCCTGACTTCCAAAATATTTCCAAAATAAAGGAAATGAAGTGATGTAGTGAGAAGAGTGAATCTCAACTAGGTATTTCTGTATGGACATGAGCATATTTGATGGAAAGAAGGAATTAGTTAATAAGGCATTCAAATACAGTGGCTGTGTGATATAAGAAGCCCACTGGATTTCTCACACAAAACAGAAGTACCCTATCACCATGTGAGGCTTGCACAAAGCTAGCATAACAGGTGGCTAAGGAACAGTACACTGCTATCCACCTGATTTGCTAGAACTGCAGTTGTATGGCTCCATCTGACCCAGCCTGCATTTCAGGTTAATCTGTAATTAGGCCCAGCATAAATGACTGTGGAACCAAGGGCTAAGTGCACAGTTCTATGACACATTCCTTTAGCAACAAGACTGAGTGTGCCAGCATAACTATTAATGGGGCTGCACTGCACACTGCAAATTACTAAACACTGACAAGCTAAAACCAAAGTTTTTCTGTGGAGGACTGGTTGAATTTTTTTAACCTGTCTTCATTTCTACAGCTGAGAGTGGCTAGCTGCAGAGGCAGGAAGGCAGGAGTGAAATGTTAGCTTTGCTGTGATTATACCCTCATTCCCATTGATCCTGGATGCCAGGTTAAACCTTGTGGCTACAAAATTATGCCCTGTGAAAATAAGTTAAAGTCACCCTCAGACAGCTCAGAACTACATGAGCAGAAAGCACAGATGGAGCACAAAGGGGCATAAAACCATTTTTACATATTCCTCTGCTAGTCAGTGCTGATCGTCAGTCAGTCCTCAGAGTGGGAGCTAATATTTTAGCAATGCTATACCTAAATTTGGTTATAGATTGAACGTTTTAGGGAACACAGATAATGGAAGCTTCTGTTTCAGTTTATCAAAGGTAAAGTTCAAACAATAGCAGATCATGTATTCCTAATCTTCCTCCAAAAGCAACACCACCCAGTTTAGGAATGATTAAACTAGCTAATGTGGGGGGAAAAGCACCTCCTCCTTGCTCTTCCAGAATGAGGAATTCCCAGCCTACTGAAATAAAGTCTACTCTAAAAGGGTTTGAGAAGCACCTCACACAGCAAATGACAGGCAAGAGTAGCTCAGCAAAAAGGCATCTTAGTTGCCTCTACACTTTAGCCTGTTTAGAGAAGAGGTCCTTGTCTTCCAATTGCCAATGAGCACTTCTTCCTTGGAGCCAGGACTGGTGCTTGAAGGGCATCAGACTAACTGATGTAGAGTAGGGGAGAGAGGGGAGAGGAAGAAGGAGAAGAAAAGGAGAAATCTAACCTGACTTCTTCTGGTTTCATGTGAGCACAAGCAATGATGCACAAGAGGAAGAAATGTGGTGCTGAAAGACTAAGAGATGAGCTCATTTCAGTGCCTGCTAGCTTAACTAGCATTATAAAACTCCTGTTAGACCACAGCTCAGTGAATACTTTAGCAGCATAGGCCCGTGTTGCCTAACAGAGGAAAAAAACCACACTTTCCACCACCTCATCTCTCTTTTTATTACTTCCATGTGGCTCCCTGTTTCCCTCTCCTTGGCCATGCATTGAATTGAACTGGAGAACAGGTCAGGATGAAAATAATAAAACAGATTTTTAGTTACAGAAAACCCTGGCTTTTTTTTTTTTTTTAAAGTATGTGTTGCGCTAGAGGTTGTGTCTGAGACAACAGCTGATAAACATTTACTTTGCTGGTCAAAGATGCTCCAACCTTCCACACCACCTCTTTAGTTCATCTTGGTCAAATGTGGGGCTGAAACCAGATGGGACATCTGGTTTGGTTTAGAAATCATGGGGTTTTTTACTCTTGTAACACTGCTGGGGACACTGTGGGGGCACAGAAATAAGCATTGGTGTAAAATTGTCAGGCACTACTTGAATCAGTAAAGCACACAAAATATTTTTCTCCAACAATGGCCTGAGGTCATTGCTTCACATCACATTAATATAAAAGGCTCATAAAAACAAATTATAATAAAATATTAACAGAGAAGATAGTAACAGAATTTAGGCAAGAAAATAAAAAGTTGATTTTAGACCTACTTTCTCTAAAAGAACTGGAAACAAATTAACTAGGGATGGAGCTTGAAGACTTAGGGAAAAGTAATTAAGTGCTGAATATGTGTTGAATTGTATTATATTTCAGCTATGGCTGTTGCCTAGATTGTTCTTCATGACTTAAGACTCAGTCTTCTACCGTTTACTGATGCCAACTGATTTACTTAAGCAGTAAACGTTGTGTAATAGTGGGAGTGTTAGATATAGATGGTTTCATGTCTTATTAACTATTTATGAATTATCTGATTTCCTTCATAGTGTTCAAGAAGTTAAAAAGTAAAAGCTACCTTCTTACAGACCTAAAAAAACGGTTTGCAACTGTAACTTCTGCACCGAGCTTTGACAGTCTTTGCAAAAAAAAAAAAACAAACACAAACTGCTAACAAAGCAGAACTAGTCTGCAAAATGCCTAGAAAAATTATTAAATACAAAACAGATTTTCATAGAACAGAATGGTTTAGGTTGGAAGAGACCTTAAGGACCATCTATTTCCAACCCCCTGCCATAGGCAGGAACACCTTCCACTAGATCAGGTTGCTCAGAGCCCCATTAAACCCAGCCTTGAGCACTTTCAGGGGTGGGGCAGCCACAGCTTCTCTGGGTAACCTGTGCCATGGACTCCCCACCTTCACAGGGAAGAATTTCTTCCTAATACCTAATCTAAACCTGCCCTCTCAGTTCAAAGCCATTCCCCATTGTCCTGTCACACTATGCCCTTGTCAAAAGTCCCTCTCCCACACTCTTGTAGCCCCTTCAGGCATTGGAATGGACTCAAAGCTCTCCCAGTGCCTTCCCTTCTCTAGGCTGACAAGCCCAACTCTCTCAGCAGAGAGAGCGGAAGGCGCTCCAGCCCTCTGAGCACCTTCATGGCCTCCTCTGGAATTGGCCCATGTCCTTCACATGTTGAGGGCCCCATAATTAGAGGAGTTTTCTGCAATGCAAATTGGCTTAGGATATATAGCATTATGAACTTACTGAATAAAAACACCTCTTTATTATCAGCATTCCCAGTCTTTCATTCCAGTTTAACTTTTCTTGATATCACTGAAGGGAACAAGCTTCTGAAATTATATGTACTATATCACTCAACTTGCCACTCTCACGAATACCTTGCTCTTGTCTCTTGCAAGGCTCAAGATACTTATACTTTAGGGGTTGGCATCCCTAAAGATCATTTAGGTGACCTCTCACTACTGAGCAAGTCCATTTGTACTTTACCTGGGTGTCTGCCACATCTTATCAGGTAGGACTCCTTTTCCTCTTTGGTTGTCTTATCAGACATTCCCGTGCTGACTGATCTTTAAGACTTTCATTGCAAATCAGATTATTTTAAGAGACCTCATTAACTGTATCTCGTGGAATTGTGGCACCATTAGGGTAAATAACACCACAGCAATACAGCAAACTTTGAGGGGCAAGGGGAACAGTCACTCACCAGTCTTTAAAGCAAATATTAGGTCATCAAACTCCTGTGATTCCTCATCAGCAACCAATGAGCTGGTACTGAATCCTCCAGAAGGGTGGAAAACATTACCATTTTGTGGACTCTGCTTAAAGGCAGCACTAGCTTGACTAGCAGGCTGCAAGGATGCCCTCTCCCAGTCTGCAGGCACCTGCAGAGTTTAAAAAGATGCAGAAAGGCAGTAATCATCAAAATTATTGTATAGAAACCGGAAACTATGACCAGAGCTGAACTGAAGACCAAGAGATCTTGGAACCAGCTACTCTATCACTTCTATAATGAATCAGGAAGCCTTTTTTACCTTTTCACTAAATTTTATATATATATAGACATACATATATATTTATATATACACACATACATATCTATAGTTATCTATCTATTATATATATATATATCCCTCCCTTCCCCTTTTTCTTCCCTTCCCTTCCCTTCCCTTCCCTTCCCTTC
>VXBT01010040.1:57440-68415 GCA_013400235.1 Oriolus oriolus
TGGGGAGG
This sequence comes from Oriolus oriolus, assembly GCA_013400235.1. Classification (NCBI taxonomy): domain Eukaryota; kingdom Metazoa; phylum Chordata; class Aves; order Passeriformes; family Corvidae; genus Oriolus; species Oriolus oriolus. The sequence goes on from VXBT01010040.1 coordinate 57,449, forward strand.
ACTGTTGCCTGTGGGATGGACTCCCAGTGGGGAAGTTCATGGAGAACTGTCTTCTGGGGGAGGGACCCCATGTTCAAGTAGGGGAAGGACTCCTCTCCCTGAAGAGCCGGAGAAGCAATGGGTGGTGAACTGACCATAACCCCCATTCTTTGTCTCCCTGTGCTGTTGGGGGAGGAGTTAAACCTCGGAAAGAGGGAGGGTTGGTGGGGGGGGGAAATGTTTTTAAGGTCCTATTTTATTTCTCATTATCCTGCTCTGATTTTGTTAGAAATAAATTGAATTAATATCTCAAATTTGAACCTGTTTTGCCTGTGATGATGTGTTGGACTACACTGTGTGCTGGAAGAGAGATTAGGCCTTGTTGGCTGCAGAAAGAGCCTCGTTCTCAGACCCGGGAGGTGATCCTGGGATTACAGCCAGGTCACCGGGGATGGGCTGAGAGAGCATTGTGGGTTTCTGGACAGTGTCAGCCCTATGAGATGTGATAATTGCAGTTTGTGACCTTGTAAGGTATTGTTTACCTTTAACCATAATAGGCAATGTCTGAGAAATATTCCAGGTGATTGGGGAACACTGAGGTGAACTTCTTTCCTGTTTATATGAGGTGATTTCCTGTTTTTCTATTGGTATTTAAAGGAATTTTGGATACGCAATAAAGCTTTTTTCTTCTTGCACCTTTACCATGATGTTGCGGAGTCCCTGCCCATGCGTGAATACTGCAATGATGTTTAGTGAATGATGTCTCCCCGTCCTTAACTCATGAACCCTTCGTTATATGTTCTCTCCCCTCTCCAGTTGCAGAGGGAAGTGAAAGAGACACTTTAGTGGGTGCCTGGCATTCAGTCAGGGTAAACACACAACACCTTCCCTTTTCCCTTTTCCCTTTCTTTCCCTCTTCCATTCCTTTCCCTTTTTCATTTCCTTCCTTTCCATTCTCCATTCCATTCCAATTTTATTCCAATTTTATTCTAACTTCATTGCAATTTCCAGAAGTTTTGAACATCATAACTTTGAGAAATTAATTACTTTAAACACATCTAAGACCTATAGTAAGCCAAAAGAATTAACCTGATATTTTGATTTCTCATGACCTACTTTTGACACTTTAACCAACCTCTATAATAAACTGAAGATTCAAGTATGAAAGGGGAAATTCTCTAGGTGGGATGTCATCAGGGCACAGTAAGTTCCAAGAATACCATGGATAAAGACAGCAATTTTTGTCATTAAAATAAATGAAGAAAAAAGCTCCCCCACCCCAAAGCCAACCTACAGTATTTAGCATCTCATTCCTGTATTACACTTCAGAACTAATGCTGAAATCTCCAGGTACATTTCAATAAACAAGTTAATGACTATAGAGCACTATAGAGCACCCTTACCTCTTCCATAGCACTGATGAGGTTCTGCGTGGACTTGCTGATCTCTCCTCCCACAGCTGGCAGACCACTGCCATGTGTGAAAAACGCTGATCCTGGAGTTGTATGCCCATTCATGTCTACAGTGTAACTTGCTTTCACAGGACAGCAAAGTTGGTTGTGCAGGATAAAATACACCACAAAGACATAAAGACCCTTAAACAGAGATTGAAAGAGAACATCAGCCTGTGAAATGCAGGGAGTTTGGATCAGAGCTTTCTGTGCAAAATAACAGATGACATCACTGTCCATCAGAGATCTAAAAGTTACAGGTAAGTTCGTATCCTGAGTTCTCCAGCTAAAAAACACACAAACACACACACACACAAGTATTTGAAAATTGTTATTTGGTTGAACCTACAGAGTCAAAGGAAAGCCACGACCCCAAAAACAACAAAACCAACTTGAGTTGTCGTAACAGTGAAAATGAGGTTAAAGGACTCCTTTATAATAATATTTGGCTGCTGCTCCTTAGCCACAATTCTTCATTTGCTTACTGACCTGCTGGCTTTTTGCAATCCTACCTCATGCAAACTGCACTGCTGCTGTCACAGATACTGTATCTATAAATTAGATTCTCTATGATATCCAGCACAGGTTTTCATTTCTGATTACAACAAAGGCTCTGCTGTATGCTTCTGAAGTTCTTCTTTAAAACTTGCTCATTTCGACCGTTAGACTGAGCCAAGAAAAGTATTATAACCATGTCTTTTGTTTGTAAAGAAATCCAGTAACTGAACTTCTCCATATGAAATCTGACTTACATTAATTTTTAAGTTGCACTAATAGCGAGGGAAAATAATCAACTCCAACTGATAAATCAACCTGTTCAATAATTATTAAAGAGGAGCTTACCAAAATAGTACAGAAACTTCTGAATTCTTACCAATTGCAGCAATACAATTACATTTACAATTTTTTTTTTTTTGTAATTCACATTGTTCTCTAGAGCCCTGAAGCCAATTGCACTAAACAGAACAAATCATTTCAAAGGTATCGACTGGCATTGAAATACTAACTGGGATTACAAACAGTAAGGAGTTTAATCTAATTATATTTGTGAATTCCTAACGAAAGGAATTTTGAAAATACTTGAAAAAAGAGGAGACTGCAAATACCCAACAGCACTTCATGATACATAGATTGATAATATCTATTGCCAAAATGATATGACAAAACCGTCTGGTTCCAAATGACACATAACAGAAGCTAATGGGATTCAACAGGATTTCAATCTCAGCTCTTTGAACACCGGAAATACCCTTATACAGCTGCCATAAAACCATACAGCTTTGCATGTTTTTTTAACAGCAGACTACCAGGCAAAAGTGTTAAAAACAACTATCTTGAGAAGACATCTTCCTGCTTTTCCAGGTTATTGTTTATTTGTCATGACAACTCAGAGCAGCTCACTGAGAGGAAATTTCTTTGTGATACATATAACTAAATGCATTCCAAAAAATAGATGCAGACACATGCTTGAGACACAAAAAAGAAACCAAAATATCCTTTCATTCTATAAACAAGTTCAAGGACTCTGATATAAGTCAAACACAATGGGGCCAGCAAATTGATTTAATTTAATTGTTTAATGGATGTGAAAAGGACGAAAACCCCAAGAACAGATTATAGTGACAATATAAAATTCAGAGTAGCCTCTGGCAGTTCAGTCTCTGAGGGCCTAGCCACAAAAGTTGCACACACATTTCAAGTGGTTTTGTACTTTTCAAGAAAACCCATTAGCTGAAAATGCTGCACAGCCCTGTCTTTCAAAAATTCAGGGACATAAGGCATTGGCTTACAAGGTCCATGAGAAGTCACTCTCCTGTGCAGCCTCAAGTATGGACACTCACTTTTCTAAAACAAATAAATATGGAATGAAGTGTCACAATTATCTCCTTAACTTGGCCTTGTGTCCTCTCTGATGTAACTCTCTGCAGATGGACTCAGAGAGTTTGTTTTGATACCTAAGGACAGGAGAAGTCAAAGGCTGAGACAGATAGCAGAACCAAAAAATCATGGCTTATTTCTCCCATCTTGTAAATTGTTACAGCAATGCCTCACAAACAGAAGCTTATACCTAATGAAACCCAGCGCTCCTAAGCAGGCAATACATATACACAGGAATTCTTGCTGGACAGAGAATTCCTTGCTCAGCTAGACAAAGGATGGAACTTTCTTTCACCTATATCCCTCTCCAAACCTAGAATCTCAAGAAGATAATGCTCTGTAGATGTGAGTTTCTTTGTACCATCACTGTGGTTTTGTTTGAAACGTCAAAAGGGTTTTGTGGTCTTATTCTGACAGTCATGTGTCCCTATTAGAAACCACCAGGAAGGTGGTCAGGAAGCCAAAACAAGTCAAATGGTCCTGCCCAAATAGCACTGAGTTCCAAAGACCATACACATGAAGATGTCACGCAGTAAATCATACTGATTTCTGTTTCTTTTCATGCCAGCAGCTATGCGGCTCTTTACTCTGAAAGAGCATGGGCAGCATGCAGATATTCAGGTTGTGCCAGTGCAACCACAGCTGTCACAGTCTCAGCGGGTTTTCTGAAAAACACCAGTCTGAGAATTGAACCAACCTTCTTCATGCTTTTGACTCTCCTTATGTTCCTTTCCACTTCAACCTTTAACACTGTAAAAATAGCCATAAATTGCTGTGAAAATAAGGCTGTTGGCATTGTAATATGTTTCTCTTTGTTTATCATATAAAGAACTCTAGCCAAGTTGGAACCACCATACTTTTTCAGAGACACACAGACCTTGTCCTTGATGGCTGGACTAAGTAGGAAATGCAGAGACTTGTCAATTTCTGCTGACGGGCCTGCTGGAAACCTACACCCCCTAAAAGGACTGAAGAGAGTTTGGTCAGGGTGTGGATATTAGTAACACAGGCAACGACTTCTCTGTTAAAACTGGGGGAATACTATCTTTTCATTCGTAGAAGTTTGCATCAAAAACCCTAACCTAAACTCAGAAACTCAAACCCCAAAATCCCAGTCTAGCGCCAGTAACCTCTGCTGTTGCATATGAAACTGAGAGCCATGCCCCTCAACTCAAAAGCATGTGCCGAGATGCCATGAGAATCTCGTGGGTCCCAGAGTGCAATGACTGACTGATAATCTGACAGCTTGACCTGGGCTCCATGGAAGCAGACTGAAAAATTAAGCTAAAGAACTAGGACTCTGGAGGATTTAATGGTAATACTACATAAATTCTGTGCATTAGGCCCACAGGACTACTTACAAAACATTTAACCCCATTTCATTTATGGTTACATTATGATAGTAGTGTTAGTACAATGTGACAGTAAAAGATAAGAGAAAAAAGTGGTGGTAATGTATTTCTCATCAAAGAAGGTGAGAGCTACTTCAAGCAGACAATTGGGTTGTCCCAAAGGAGGGAGCACAAACACACAACTTACAGTTCTTCTCACATGTGGTGCCTATTTGAAAAAAGCCTACAAGAGACTGTCTGCAAAGGCTGCTGGTTATTTTACTGATATTTGCTGATGGAAGACAATTAAGCTCTTACAATTTCATTTCAGCAAGCTGGTCTGGCTGGTCAGCTCTTTTGTACTGTTATGTACAGGGAAAACAACATCCATATAAACACAGGTAGAAGTGTCTGAAAGAAAGCTCACATGGAAAAGTTTGACGGGGTATTTTTGTTCAGTGAGGTGGGAGCAGCCTCAGTGTTGCTCTAGGTAACGCCAGGTAGTTCACCTTACAAGAGGCAACTACAGAAAAGGCAGTGGGACATGACAGAATGAGAGAGAGTGGTCCTAAGCTGAAATGGGTAAGGTTCCAACCGGATATGAGGAAAACATTTAATGTGGGGGTAATTAAGCACTGGAATAACCTGCCCAAAGAGACTGCAGAAATTTCTCTATAGAAGAAGAAGGGAGGTTTTTTCTGGTATATATGTACAAAACAAAATCGGTGAGAGGGTTTTGTTCATGCACGTGTGTGAGGGGGATTCTCCTGTGCAACAGACTGATTTATTTATTCTGAGAGGCAGCTGCAGGAGGCTAGTAAATTAAGGATAGACTTCCACAGCTGTCAATAAAAGGACAGGTACGTTAACATGTTTTACACTTCATGAGATCCCATGCAGAACTGGAGGACTGATCCACAGAAAACCTTCACTGCACACTGAACACTCAAGAGTCTGTCTGTCTCTTTGTCCTCTAACTCTGTGTCTTCCAACTTACTGTGCTGACACTACAGTACGTCTAAATTTGAAAACTGAGCTAATTCTGGTACTGTAACGAGAAAGGATAAAACAGACTGCAGGCAATCCACAAATCTCTTCATCATTTCCTTTTTACATATAGAGAGAAAAACAAGATGCCTACTGTATCACATGATTTTATTATTGTTCTGAAAAACACAAACACACCAAGGCATTAGACTTATTTTTTAGGCTAATATACATCATACTTCTCCTACAAGAATTTTTAACCATGTCTAAGAGACCCTACCCTGAAATTGCAGAACCCATTTTTCAAGGAGAAGTGCATTCAGATACCATTATCTGTTTTAGAGGAATGGTATTTCTATATATAAAACTAAAGTATCTTAAGAGGACTTTCGTGAAAGAAAAGTAATTTCATCACTGCATTTTAGCAGTTCCTCAACCTGCTTCTGGGTATGTACCAGCAGTAACAAAAACCGCAGGCACTCTATAGAGACACTCTTCAAGTTCCTAATTTAATTTGGAAAATTTTGTTTGTTAACTATCATCACATGACTATATCACTAAAAGTTGTTTTTCCAAAGGAGAATATTTAAAGCAAAATCAAGGCTTTTGAAGAAATCTGACCTCTTGGTCAGACCACAAAAAGACCTCAGTTGCCAGAAATGGTTCATTCTGATCCCTAGAACACAGCGGCTAAAAAACCACTATTATTTTTACAGTTACACCTTTATTCATGCCAGTTGGTAAAAACACCCCAATAAAGCACACAAATGTATCTTTGACAACCGAAGAGTTGTCCATACTTGGATCACCTTTTGATACTCTGTTTGTCATTACCGACAATTACAATTTCTGTATGATGGCTTACACTTTGATTAGTCTTACTTCAGATTTTTAATTTTATCAGGGTGAGATTTAATCTCACTCTCTGTCTGGACTGTGCTAATTTACTCTTGGCAACCAGTCCTAGGAAGTCCTTTCCTTGTTAATTTACTGGTCACAGTGTTCTTCCTGAGTGGCTGTCAATGGTCAGGGGTACTGCTGCCACTTCTGGTGGAGTGCTACTCAATGCCTTGGCTGATTTCTTGCGAACTTCCCTAGGGTTTTCATTAATTTACAAGCAGTTCTTACGTTGTTTTCCATCACTGGCTAGTCAAAGACTGCTGTGGATTAACCCTGATTTACATAACAAGGGCCTACTTCTTTTGGGAAAATTATCAGTCTGATTAGTATAAGTAAATCGCATGTTTCACTAAGTTCAAAAGCTAGTCTCTGCACAGCAAAAAATTACTTACAAAATTAAAGGAATCATATTCAAGAAATCATAATCAGTGCCATTGTACAATGCATGACATAAATGTGGTAATACCATCTTTCATAATAGTTTTTGGACTAGTTATGGAACTGAATATTCATACATGCACTAGTATTAATAATGTGAGCCAAGTGGCAAACACAAAACATATAATTCTCTATTTCTTTCTGCAAGGAGAGCTTTCCTTCCTTTCCTGCTTCCCTTCCTTCCTTGTTTTCAGAGATAATTATGATAAATTGCAGGCATGGCATTTTCATATGCAATCTTTAATGTACATTTTATTTTGCCATTATCTTCTTCAACCTTCTCATTTTATTTTGAGAGCAGCTTGAAGACCTTTTATTATTGTTACCATGACAGAAATATCATCTTAGTCATATGATCCATCTGAAACCATCACTTAACCTCTTCTACTCATGGCTCTTCAGAAATAATAGCCTTTGAAATATAAATCAGACACTTTGTTTAAATGTGATTCTTTTCCTTAGCATTCAAAGTGACTGTTGTAAAACCCTGTCTGTAGCAGTGCAACCCCATCAGCTGGTGATTACATTTAGTAAGTCGACTTCAGACCTGCTGTGTATCAAGTGTTTGACTGTTTATTTGCCATTAAGCACCAGTTTTGATGAAACCATTGTAATTCTTATCAATCGTGCAATTCATCTTATCACAGTTTCTATTGGGAACCTTTACTTCTTATCTACACTTTGCTTCCTGAGGTGTTCACATGCCATTTTGCTCTACAGGACAAGACTTGTGTCAGTCACAGCTGAAGACCTAAAAATTCACATCAAAAGCAAAAAAACAATAATAGACGTAATCAAGGATAAATAAATGTAATTCAGGACTGTAAAACTCATACCATGTTAGCAGGCAACACTTGTTGAACCAGCCAACTGCCACCACACACACACACACACACACACACACAAGAACAGAAGCCACCTTAAAAAAATTGAATGCAGAAAAGCAGTAATTCATATATCTATCATTAAATTGAAAATGCATTTACAGGTCTGCCCTGAGATATACTTATTTTGAGTACTTCCATTTTTTGGTAAGCTTTTAATTCCACAGATAAACAGGTTACAGATATATTCTGTAATAATGAAAAAAACACTGTGCTTTCAGCATTTTGAAAAAGTTTTACTAATACTAATGAAACATCTGAAACTTTAGTCTAAACTTCCAAGTTTTTCTTTATGCAGAGCCACCTGTGCCAACACCATGGCGAATCTTCCAACTTCTACTCAAAGCCAAAGCCATAAATTCCCTTCTGGCAAACTGTACTCAGCTCAGATTTAGTCTAAACTTGGCTAAGGCTTACCTGACAGGTTCACACACTTTGCCACATCTTTAAAAAGCAGATTTGCTTGGATACTCAGAATTCACTATAAATATTTTGCATAGCTCTCAGCATACTTGTAACTACTCCCACACAACCACCATTTCTACCTCTTTCAGCACTGTAAGTGGTGGAAAAGGTTTTGGGGGTTATTTTGGTTTTTTTGGTTGGGTTTTTTGTGGGTTTTTTTGGTCAGTTGTTGTTGTTTGTTTTAAGGGCACAGATTCAACATTAAAAGAGAGGTGTTAAGCTTGAAAATGCACTGAAAATACAGATGGTTAGCCAAACTTGCCAAATGTGCAGATTAAGCTAGAATAAGTTTCTGTCACTTCCTTCCAATACAGTCATCCCGGAAATATGAAGAAAGCCCTATTTTTGCATTTCAACTTAGCTGAGAAAGAAAGAAATACTGCGTCAAACACCAAAGGTACGAACTTGGGAGAGGTGGAGGGCAAACATGGGAGAGCCAGCACTCAGAAGCAGCTAGCAATTCCCCCTGCAGCTCCGGCTGCAGCCACTCATCACAGAGCTCTGTGAGAGTCAGCAAATCTCAGCAACCACAAATGGTGGCAGGAGGTTAAGAACAAACAACAGCAGACAAAGCAGACTGGCACCCCACTGTTCCCCATCTCTGCCTCAGTTCTTAGCCTGTGGAATTTTTTTCCCCTCTGCCTTTTTTTTTCATTTTTCTTTCCTGCACATGCAACACAAACTGGAGACAGCATCCTTATGAGGTCCTCTTTGCATTAGGTTCTTCTTGTGCTTTATCCTCTAAGGAGGATCACTCCGGTAGCAGAAAGCAGCCAGATCCCATACCAATGAAAAACAGACTATTTGTCCACTGATGAACCTTACACTAAAAAAGAACAAACAGGAACACCAAACACAATAAGGTGATCCTTATATATTTTTCAGCTCCTAGAAATATCAGATGTCATGAGTTTTCACATATGCTTAATAAAATTTTAAAACATTTTCTCTCATACTTGCTTTCCACAACGAACATTTATAACCAAACCTACATTTTAGACCACACCTTACAATCTAAGCCTGCAATTGCTTTCATTTCTTTCTCAGGAAGAAAAGGTGGATGAAAAGGCCTCTGTAACCTCTGCTCCTAGTTCAAGAGATTCCCTGACTAACAGTCTCAGAACAATTAATTCTCTAGTTATATCTGAAATCAAGTTGGAAAGTCAAAAGAGAAGCTAGCAATTGAAAAAACTACATTCAAAGACCATACAAACTAGCATCACTGTACACAGTCCAAAAAAGAGCTATTCCTGCAGCACCTTATTAATTTTACTGTTACTTTTTTTAAAGCAGTAACTTCTATTTATGTGTATTAATGACTAATATATAGAGATAAAAGAAACAGGGAATAGAAAATAGGCATTAACTGACTGGAAGAGTCAAAGACAGAAGCTAACTTTGTGTTTATTGCTGAACTGTTACATGGCATTACAGAAAATCTCAAAGAGTTAAGCTAGAAGTTTTTGTTACAACAACATTTTTCCCCTTCAAGGAATTCTTTCAGTGTCATAATCTCTCTTGTGCCTACTGTTGTCTCTCAGATTCTTGTTACTCTGACTGAAATTGGATAAACTATTTATTTAGGAGCATTTCACTGCAGTGCCATAAAAAGTTGTAACGAATTCTGGAACTTCAGAAGCCATAAATGCAAGAAACCTTCAAAAAACTCTGTATTGGATGGAACGGTAGGGTTGTAGATAACTGGCATAATTATTTGTCATAGCTTCTGCTTGAGTATTTTAGGGTAAGACTGATGAGAATAGGGTGTTTGTGTACTCTGGCGCACCCTGATTCTTCGGAAAACCTTGTGGGGATGCTGCAGCCAGTTAGAGAGCTACAGACGTGCAAGGCTGTAAGGAACCAAACAAGGTTTCATCATCTTCAACCGTCCCTTAGTTAAAACTGATCCTAGCAAATAGTTTACAATTACTTTTTTACGCTTTTTAAATCCAGAATAACAGATGTGCAAGTTATTACAAGAAGCAATTTTGCCAGACAACTGACTGTCTCAGAACTAGAGGTCTTGTATAGCAGGCTTTGCTGTTAAGTGATATTCGTGGGAACTATCAGCAGTTTATACTACCTACTTCCCTTGATTTTAATGAAAAATCCTCTAGATATTTACTGCCTTTCAACAGATTCAGGGACAGCAGAAGATAAGTCTTATAAAGCAGGAAAATAAAACTGTTCTGGTTAGGGATGCTCCTCAAGAAAAGGGAAATGTGGGCAAAAATGAGGACAAAGACTAAATGTCCTTCCATATCTGCCAAGTAGGTGAACAAGAGTAGGTGGAGGTGTAATTTGGCTCTGTCATTGAAAACACTCACTTCCAGGCTTGAGATAATAAGCCCCCAGTCTGTGAAAGGAGAGAATAAAATGTACCTCAAGAGAGTACTTGAGATCTCTTTTCACAGGGAGTGCTACTCAAGAGTAAAATAAAAAACAGACTCATACTAAATATTGATGTGATCACAGAATCATACAGTGTTAAGGGTTTGGAATACATCTTAAAGATCATCTAGTCCCAACCTCAGCTGCCATGGACAGGAACACCTCTCATTAGACCAGACTGTTCAAGGACTTATCCAACCTGGCCTTGAACAGCACCAGGGTTGGGCATCCACAACCTACCTGGGCAACCTGTTCCAGTACTT
>VXBT01010043.1:0-12698 GCA_013400235.1 Oriolus oriolus
TCCAGGGCCTGGGCATTTACTCTCTGGAGTCCACAAGCCAGCCTCTGTATCAGGGAGTCCCTCTCCAGGTAAGCGGTGCACCTGCAAGGGTTCACTTGAACTGCCTCCATCAATATGCTCAGATTGTCCATCAGTTTTGCAAAGGAGCTCCTGGCTGCACTGATAAGTGAGTGTCCAGAAAGCCAGCAGCTTGGATCTTTAAGAGACAACAAAAAGGAAACATCAAGCAGGTTATTAGTGCTGGTTTCTTGTAATATGCAATTCTTTTTCAATTATACAGGATGGAACCTGTAAATATTTCGAAACACAGAATACTGAATCTGAAACACAGTTCAAACTTTGCTTTCTAANTCTCACTGCAAATAAACTTCAGACACACTCTCCAGCCTTCTGCTTCCATGGCTTTATATACTGAAAGGATAAAATTTCCTATCAGCCATTATAGAAAATTAATCTGTTCCAACAGAAGAGATATGATCATTCAGAGACTGTAGAAGAGGGTCATTATTTTCCCCTGCCATAAAGTTACTCCTTCAGGGAAACAGCCCCACTAAAATTTGTATTGACTAGCTCAGGATGTTTTCTCTAGTCAAAGATGTCTGTCATAATATTCAGAAATATCTCTTCAGAGATAGGATCCAGAATAGTTTAGATAAAATCAGAAAAATGGAAATGATGTGACCACCCTGATTTTTTTTTTTTAATCTATTTGTGCTACAACAATGTACTGTTAAAATTACCTGGTTTGTTGAGAACATCCTGCAGTTCAGAGACGGAGCTGATTATTGCAGTATAAAGGTTAGTGCTAGTGAACCAGTCAAGTGCTTCAATACAGTCAGCTCCTTCCTCTTCGAAACCTGTGGAACAGAATTGCAGCTAGCAGGATAACTGGATCACTAAGATATGGCACACTGCTATCTCCAGCTCTTTCAGAAATTAACCAAAAATAACCATATAAGCCACAAATGAATCAGGACAATTTAGACTGTATTAAACATGCTTCCAGAACTACCAAAAAAAAAAAATTGTAGATGAATCTTCTAATTTGCGAAACATTTTTGATACCATTTATCTCTGTAGGGGGAAGCATAAACTGGTCTGGCAACAGAAAGGGACAAGTAGACATAATTTCTAAAGCAAATTTAGAAATCCTGTGCTAATATTTTACCTGACTCAGAAAGCAATTTTTTGTGGCTTTTAGTAGCTAATAAATATTTTAAATTATTAATAAAAGAAGAGGAAATACCTTAAGAAAGAAAAAAGGTTGATGGTTAATTGTTTGGGAACATTGCAAGATATTTACCAGAGAGAAGATGCAGTAGCACCTAGTTCCGAAATCCATAACACAACTATCAAGGATATCAGACAGTGTTGAGTTCACGTGTGTAGTTGCAGTTTTCTTTGCAATGCTTAACAGACTAGGCATTTCCTCTTAGAGTGAAATACATCCGTCAAGAAACATAAAAAACAGAAGTCCATAAATTATATTTGTCCAAATGTCACTAAATATGTCTTTATGCCCCGGTAATAATAGTAACATTGCTCTTTGTTATTCACTAACCACGTAATTTGACGTAACACTTTAAAAACAATTCACTTACGTGACATGTTACGCCTGCCTCTGGATTCTCCTACACAAACTTGAATTCCAGTGCTTCCTCTTGAGCCGTCTGTCCAGATGAAAAGGGAACAAGAACGCTGGGCTAGAGCTCTAAGCCTGTTAGCGGCCAGAACTGCAATCACAGCTCTTTGGAACACGTAAACCAGGCCTTTGGCTCTTCTCTGCCTTGCTTCCTCCTGATTGTTCTCCAAGCTGCTTGGGAGAGCACGAAGGAGGCTCGTGATCTTATGGTTCACCAAGTCGTGGAGGTTCACCTGGGCCTGGAGAAGGTCCCTTTGGGAAGACATTGCACACAGTCGGCCGTAGAGAGGACACAGGGCCCCTGACAGCAGTGCACAGGCTGCCAGCAGAGATGAACGGTCCTTCTGAGCATTTGCTAGTGCATTTCTCAAAGAAGTGTTCTCGTGGACCAGTTTCTCACAGATTTGCTCAAGTCCATACAGTTTTTGCCTGTTTTTTTGTGCTGTTTCTTCACATTCCTGTGACAGAAAGAGACACAAACCAAACAAAAATGGAAGAAATATTAACTAGACGGTTTTTACCTAGAAAATAGCTAAAAGAAAATTGTCAGGTTTTCCATTCAAATGATGCATTAAAGGAGCAAAAATTGTTCGTAATGATGGTGATGAAAGCATCTCTTCTAGTGAACAGTTACAGAATCAGATGTATGAAACCAAATCAATAGTATGAGGAAAATTGGCATGATCATCAACTGCAAATGGACTCCTGATTTCTGACAACAACCCACCAATACTGTGATAGCTCACAGAAGGTCCAACATCGTCTGTCTGCCCACAATACAGTTTTATGAGTTGGCTTAAAAATAATAATTACATCCTCCAATTTCAGAAAGAATGTTGCTCTACCAAGCAGAAAGTCGCTGTAACTGAGAGGAAAAAGGTAAGGAAGGCTGAAACATGAAACTAGACAGAATAAATACATTTTTCAGTGTGCAAAGACTTCCAGACCTGAAATCTGCATCAAATACAGCATTATTCTGATGAAGCAAGTTGCAGTAAGTCACAAACAACAAGGCACATCTATTTCCTTTACGCACAACACTTTAAATTGAAACAGGTGTGAAGGAATGTGATGGTAAAGACAGTGAATGGTGGTTGTGGAATAACAGGGAACATTTTGGACTGCAAATAACTCATCTAACAAGCTGTGACAGCTTTACACTTTTGATCCGCTTTTCACTGTAGTGTCAGTAAAACAGAGTCGCTTAACACTATTGAAATCTACCACTCTTCTTAGGGTCAGTACATATGTAACTAAACTTATCCCCAGGTGACACCACATTATTGTTCCTGTATACAATCTCTGCAAATCATGATGCTGAAAAAGTACCTGCTTCCCTCAGTAATTCTTAAAATAAGCAAATTCGATCTTACAGCTTTAACATTCTCAGAAAAAGAAATACTACCAACTGTAGACCAAATCAGGCTTCTGAATTTGGGCTGCAGACCAAATTCTCTTCAGAATGCTTTAAAAAAGTAATTTATTCCTTATTTTAAGTGATGTTAACATTAGCACAGTGGTGGGTTGGTTTGTTGTTTTTTTGGTTTTTGGTTTTTTTTTTCTAACTTTAAAAATATACTAAAATTCTCAAATGACCTTAAACTTCTAAGGGGCTTAAGCTACTGAAATAATCCATTAAATGTTTATGAAGTTCACAGCACCATACCTGTGCTCTTGCGTGAGCTTCTGCAAGGAGATTTGAGTACTGCTGTTCAAGATACTGCTTTTCTTTCTGCCAGCACTGATCCTGTGCTTTTAACTGTTCAGACATTTTCTCAAAAGCATCCTCCTGGTTCTGCTGAAGGTCGTGCATAGTGTCAGTCCTGTGCTTGCAAATATATTCTAGGTGAGATATCTGTGTGACAAGAATTTGAGAAGAAATTGTTATTTACCTTTCCACTTTAAGTTAAGCACAGACTATTCCAGCACAAAATCTAAACTGCAATTTCTTCAATATGTTTATTAAAAGTAAAATCCTTTCAGGACAGATAATTACTAGGATCTCAAACCAAAACTGATATATATTTTGAAATACAGTATTATATTTGGTTTCCATATAAGGCCATCCTTATACCTCCTTGCAGATGTGTGTCACCTTCTTTGGAAGAAACCTGAACCAGACACTTCATACATTTTTTAAACAATTGTATGAAATTTTAGTAAATTAGTAATCCAAGTATACCAGTCCTTTAAATGTTTGTAATAATTGCAAACAATAGTTTAAAAACAGCCTTTAATATTTTTGTTTATTTGTTTGTGGGGGTTTTTTTTGTTGAAAAGCCAAGACATTCCAGATTATTATTAAGTTTTAAAACAATTTCAGGGAATTTTAGCATAGGCAATGTTTTCCTTACAAGTAGCTCATAAGTTTATGATGTGTTTTCAGCAAGCCTGAAGGGATTCACTCTTGTACTTTAACACTGCACCTCCCATGCAAACTAAATGGAGGAATGAATCAAGCCAACAATGACCTCCAAACGCACACACCTACACTTTGTTGCTAGAAGATGCCAGCAAGATACTACCAGATAGATCACACAGAACTGTAGGAAAAAATTTTGCACAACACAGTGTAAAATGCAAGAAAAGCTGCTAAGTACGTGAGAAGAGCCCTAGAGACCTCACAGTCCGTCTCAGTAATGGTACTTAACTAAAAAGCAAGCAGCAATAAGACACAAGCCCCACAAACACTGCCAACAATATTCACCCCCTTCCCTTTCCTTCCCTTTCCTCCTCTACTTCAAAAGAGAAATAAACCAGAACACGAACTGAAACCCTAAAGAGCGGCATATCTTAACCTCTGGAGCCAGGTGACTTATTTAAAAAGAGGTTTTTCCCTTCCTGAAACCACAAGCACTTTTGGGGAGAAAGGCCACGTAAGCTCACTTGCATTAAAATCACTCAGAAAAGTACAGCTCCTCCTTCACATGAATATTGACACGTTTTGTAATAGGCATTTCCTATTGTGTTTCTGAATACAAAAGTCATAATCCAAAAGTTACAATTAAACAAAAAAACTTCACGCTGGCATTCTTTCAAACAGTACATCTGAATCATAAACACATAATGTAAAGATGGTGTTTCTGGAGCAAGTGTGTTTTGCCTCTGGATTATGGTAAAATAAAGACTTGCTTTGTGACTGTAAATGATTGCACTCTGTGAATTTCCTCATCAGTAAGATGAATTTATTTTCTTATAATTAGGTCCCTGTGGCAAATATCGGGTAGTCCTATCAGAATATCCTGCACAGAAACTGGAGCTGAGAGACGTGATACACATTCCAGTCACACCTAAATGCCCACAGCAACAGCATCAAACTGAGCAGTGGACAAGACAAAATTCATGGTGTTCATTTGTTAACATCCAAATCCTTTGGGAGAGATGAACATCAGCCCTTTTTGACGAGACTGCCGTGTGAACAAATGTCACTGAGCTCAACAGAGGCCGCAGGTGCCTGGGGACGTTACCCTCTCGTTAGCCCTGTGGAAGTTCATGATCAGGGCTTCAACATTCTCACGCAGAAGAACACAAAACTCTGTCCAAGATAACCCATCCACGGGACCGTCTGGCTGTCTGACAAGCACACGGCTGTCTGCCATGCTCTGGTATAAGTCAAGGAGGATGGGTAGCTGCCCCTGGAACACAAAGAAAAATTAATTGTTGTATCTGGGCAATGTTAAAATTGAAAGAGGTGCATCATAAGTATAGTAGTAGGTGCTGCGTGCAGCAGAAAACAAGCCCTCAAAGCTCATTCTCAGAGCTTTACAAAATTCCTCAATTCATTTCTGGTAATTTCAGTCATAATATTGCAAAATATTACGGCAGAGTAAGAAAACAGAGTTCACAAAATGTATCTAATTAGACACAGTATGTAAATAAAGTATGTAAATAAATCCCAGTCCTGAGGGGGCCACAACCGTGACCTGACACAGGTAAAAATTTCCATGCTCTTAGCGGATGCAATTTGTTCACCCATGTTAATGCCTCCAGGTGCATTCAAACTGTGCCCACTTCCAACACCTGCACAGCATACAGAAAACTGTCCAGTTGGCTTGGCAGCACAACACACTCAAAATATTTTAAAAATTTGTTTTGCACGGATTATATATATTTTTTTAACCTTTCAGTAACATAATATTAATTTTGAGTACACCATTAAATAGTGTTTCCATTACCAGAACAGATCTTGATCATGAACGGGATTTTGCCCTGAATTCTTGTCATGTATAACATATATTTTACTAAGGAACACAAATAAGAAAGGAAAACTCTTACCACAGCAACAGCTAGCAAGCACTTATGGTTTCTAGTAGAATATTTTCAGCTTGTAATTGTGTTTCGTAGTTATAACTAGCAATCATTACTCTCTCCAGTTAGGGCAGACAGTTGCTTTTATCTCTTTGTATTCCTTTTGTGCCTGATGAAATTACTTTTTCAGCCTAACTAGGCCAGCAAATGTCTTTAATACACTAATGCTTGCGTGGAAGAAGCTGTTATTCTCCCAGAAAGAAAAAACAAGATTACAATTTTATTTTTCTTCAGTTTATTAACTACAGATCTGCCTGGGCAGTGGATAACACTAAGACAAAGTGTGAAATAACTCCTTCAGCTGAACAAAAGACACCCACAAATCTGATGACTCTCTGATGCAGGTCTCTGCGCCTGTCAGCAGGGAACAGACCACATTTACCTTCCATATTCAGAGCTCTGAGAGAGAAAGAGGAGAAATTTCCAAGCCAGCACCAAAAAAGATTTCTATTGCTAAGAGTAGAAACGGAGCAAATGTTGCCACACAGTGAAAGGAGAGATTTTCTAGATTCGCTAAGATCTTTCTTTTGTCTCTGCTGCTGTACAAAAAGATGGCAAAATTGTTACTCAAAGAGTAGTTGGGTAAAGACAGTGGAAAGGTCCAAAGTGGCCATATAAGAGGAGAAAAGTTTCAAAAACTAATCTAGTGAAATACATCCAGTGTGCCAAATCCATAGCAAAACAAGCAAACAAATAAACAAAGCAACAACAAAAAAATCCCCTCTGCTTCACCACCTTCAAACAAGCAAACTTCCAGCAATTATTATGGCTAAATATTTGCACCAAAAACCAAAAAGTTGTATGAAATAGAAATAAACGTTTCTACAATAGTAGCCAATAAAAATTGACAACATTTTTGGTGGAAAAACAGAACATTCTTCACAAGAAATCATATTCCATATCTACAAAATGCCTTCTTGATTAGGAACGCAAGTGCAACTCACCTGTACTTTTAAAATAACCGTTTTCTGCAAGCAACCCTTCAGTTAAATAGACATGTGTCACTTAAAAAGATTTTCAAATTAGCTTCTCCACGGTCTTGGTTACATTTCTTTGCATTTGAAATTAAACCAAAGTGTAACATAATAACAAACAGGGTAAGAGAATGGCAGAGCTCTTCCGCTGCTCAGCACTGCAAATCCTCAGCGCATCAAATATTTTGACAGTGTGTTTAAAAAACCTAAACAGTGTGTGCCAGAGGCTTTTCTCCTTACCACTGGGCCTTCCTGCAGGCTGAAACTGGTTCCAGCATCCACTAATCTCCCAGAGAGGTCTCCAACAGCGTTCCTTCCCTCTGTCTCCTCTCTCCCTTGCATATGCTGTCTTTGTAGGCTGGAAAGTTTCCACAATAAGACATTTTAACCAAAATTACTTTTGTCAAATGCGCTACATTCTTTTGAGGGATAATCAATGAATAGGGCAGATATCACAGTAGCACATCATATGGTTTCTGAAGTTGCTTGCCTCTTTTTATTAAATGAAGAAATGCACATTCCTTCTAAGAAAGACTTTTCAAGTGCTTGTATTCTCAGTTACCAAGCCTTGTGCCATGAAATTCAATTAATTATTTGGATATGGCCTCCAAATTACATACAAAAACCAAAATTAATCATATTTTTAATTAACACAATAGCTCTCTTCAGAGAGACCATGTCACATCTTGCATCATCAAACCTGATTTCAAGTACAGTTCTTGCTCCTAAGGTTTTCACATGCCTGATTCTATTCCAGCATGACTTTTAAAGCAGACTACCCAGAATTTTAATCAGTTCTTGTACTGTATCAGTCAGGAAAACAGGTATATCAAGAGCCTGGCATGACTAAACTGGCAGCTGATGAGAAAACTACAAGGCCAAACAACTGCGTAAAGGAGACAGAAGCAGAGACAGGAATCCAAGGAAGAATTTAAAAAGATTGCCTGAGTATTTAGGCATGGTGTTAGGAAAGCCAAAATCTCACTTAGAATTGATGCTTGCAAAGGACGACAAAGGTTTTTACAGAACAGCTCAGGTTTTAAGTATCTCAGTAAAAACATCTCCATGACTATGAATATTCAATGAGTCACTCAGGCCACAAACTTCCTTACTTGTAGGAAAACCAGTTTCTTTTCACACTACTCGTTATGTAAGTCAACATATATACCTGTGTGGACAGACCCATACAGTCCTAGACTGAATGAGAGGTCACCCAAGTTCTGTTACCACAGACACAACAAACTGTGCTGGGCAGGAAACATATCCCAGGTAATTTCATCTGCTCTCACATATTTCAATGTTTCTTTACCAATTAAAGCTTTCTGCAACCATTCAGAAGTTGAAAACAAAGATTACCCACTATAAATGATACACATCTGCTTGACAGGAGCCTTAGAGATTCATCTGGCTCACTGAAGTGGAAAACAATGTTTTCATAATAATGTAAGTGTATATAGAAAAGCCACCTTTTCTAGACCTGCCAGGTAAGTTTTCCTACACTCACCCCAACCACTACTGGAGTCTGGACCCTACCATAACTATGGTTTTCAAAATTTTTGCTTTGACAAATAATCTGTAACAGGCCTGTTGTTGTCTGTACCCATTCACAATACCTAGACTGAATCTGTGGTTACTGATACGGACCTGTTATTAATGGACTGCCAGGTTCTGAACCTTTGGTTTGGTTTGGCACATTGCACTACATTTTCTGCTGACTGAAAATTGCAGGGAATGTAAACTACGAGTTGTACTCAAGCTGCCTACTGCCATTTTACAATGGCTTTAAAAGGAAACTTACATATCTGTTTCTCTCCCATGTGCATTTTCTGACCCTCTGAAATCTGTCCTGGCATTTGCTACCACTGAAAGAGCTTCTGTCCTGCCGCCTTTCTCTGCAGTCAAAGCATCTTCAAGTTCTTGAATTCTTAACTACCAAGTGATAAGAAAGCAATTAAAGGAAGTTAGGAAAGGCTATCGAGGTCTTTAATGTTGTTCACTGTTCTGTTCTGCTTTTTACAGGTGAATATATTCTATTAATTCCATATAGAATTAGGAAGCATTGAACACATGTAAAAATGTATTAATACATAGAGTTCAAAACAGAGAGAAATAGATATGCTGACCAAAAGCACATTTTGTTGTCCTTTCATGGTGTTTGGATTTTCCTGTTTCCAGGAGAATTCTGTTTTTTAACTAGACCTGTGAAAGGGTGGGATTAACAGTAAAAGCTACACTTGCACTCAGAACAAAGCTCATATGGAGCTTGTTCATGCACATAAACAAGGAAGAAAACTTTACCCGTTCTTCACCCATAAAAGATAAATCTCTAACTTCAAGGAATTTTACCCTCCCAGTTCCTTTCTATGTTGTAAAAGTAAAGAGGAAATCAAGAAAACTAAATCATCGCTGCTTATTTAATCATCACTTCAGAAATCTAAGTGCCTGTACTTAGACAAGGTCATAAGTAAATAACTGACTTCTTCAGCAGGGACAGTGCTTATTTATGTTCCTCAGAAAACCAGAAAAAAAGATGAAATTCCTTTTTGTTTTCTCACTTAGTTTTTCAAAAGTCCAGTGTGAAGGGTTTGTTAGTCAGCACAAGATCACTCAGCAATCATCATACAGGTTTTTCACACTTGTTTTTTAAAAGAAACCCCAATTGCTTTATGGGATCAAACCCTGTGTGATACAGTATAATAATACAGGAATTTAATATTCAAGTATACATATTACATTTTTCCATATATTCAAACTTCAGTGGTAACTGCAGATGTCATAACTCTGAAGCTGAAATGTACTCTGAATAATTACATTTGAAACTGCAGTCTCAGGATGCACCAATCTCTCACCTAGAGAAGTTAGATGTATGCGCTGTATCTCCAAAATTGTCTAAGTGCCCATTCCAAAGATATAGGACAGGATATTTGAACAGTCTAACTATTGTGAAACCTTTCCTTTCCCCTTACTGTTTCAATGCTACTTTGAATTCTCAAACATAAGAATGTGACATTTTATTTTAGTATTTACTCTAATAACTTGAAAGTTACCTGAAAAAAAGAAGATATTTTTCTATTACCTTTTACAATTTCGACACTCATTGCAAAAAATCTACTCAATGTTTTCACTGAAGCAAGGAAGTCTTAATGTTTTGCAAGATTGTACCTTTACAAGTTCATCTTCTGTTTAACTGTAAAATTCTACCAAATATTTAATAAAAAATTTACCTGCATGATTTCTGTAGTGTATTTACATTGCAAATGTGCTACTCTTGCTGCTTCAGCGTTTTCCTCCAGTTTCTTTGTTTTCACTGCAGCTGCCTAAAAGTGCATTTTGAAAATACTTAAGTCCAGAAAGATGATAACACCACACAAGGACAACTTTATTTGTTCAGTTTACCAGGGCTCCATAAACCAGCCTGTGGTATCTGAACTACTTGTTCTTTGGAACTGCGAAAACTGATACCAATGAATAAATAAATAAAATAAATAATACTAATAAATAAATAAAAGAAAAAATACATATCCAGAATACTAAAATAATATTCTTTGTTTAGTTAAAGAAATTGACATAGGATTATGTTCTTGCAGCATTTTTAATAATCACAGATGCTTATCTCCAGAGAAAGGCCTAGACACAGAATTTCATCTCAAAAAATGCTTTTAGCAAAAGCAGTAACTACAGAATTTCTATAATAGAAATTCACATGCAGTTTTAACTACACTGTTTTGTATCAAAAATATCTTTTCATTTTGGCTGATGACTGAATTGAAAAGAACAATACACCCCAAAATGACTCCTGCCTTCAGAGACCAAGAAAAAGACGTTAATATTAAAGGTTATTTGAGACAAACACACTTAAGATTACATAGATACAAGTGAAGTCATTGATTTTGGACAAGTAAAGGAAAGCGCCAAATATGTGAGACTGAATCTTGACTCTAAGCACTTCAGTGAGGGAAACATTAACAGAAAAATAAATAAATAAATAAAAATTGAAAATAAAAGCTGTTGGCAGTAAATTCAAACTCTGTATAATCTCACACATTCACAAAAGAACAGACTTGAGAAATGGAGATCCATGGAAGGCCTATTAAAGAGAAAGTCAGCAACAGCACAGAGCTTACCAAACCCACTCCACAACAGTATCAGCCAGAAGCTGATGCTCTGCCTCCTCCCACAAGATTTATCTTTATAAATTCACAAATCCTGCACAAATTCTCCCCCTATACCTCCATATTGCTAAGAGTATTTTCCCAGTGACATAAATCTTTTCCCATCTGCTGTTCAAACACCAGTCTCAAGCCAGGCTCACAGCATTCACCTGTGAACCCACCTTTCCTGCGAAACAGATGCTTGACATTCTGTTAATCAAACACAAGGCACTCATAGCCTAACTCAGAGGTTCCACCCCTCAAAAATGAAATTACTCGAGGTGCCAGTGTTTGCTGAGCCTCCCAGCAGCACACAGAAATCTTTACCTCCAGTTCCCTCACAAGTCTGTCCTGCTGTTTAGCTTTAAAATCCAGATGGTTGGCCTGGAGCCTTAGCATCTCATTGCAGCAGTTGTGCTCTATCTCCATATCTCTCAATATCCTGTGCATGTTTTGCAGGGCAGCATTCGTTTCCTAAAGATAAACAGGTAAATTAATAAATAAATACATTACGAGATACTTATTTAAGATAAAGTATTGCAGTAGATAGCTCGACAGAGGAGTTGAGACCACATCCAAAGAGGTTGTTAAAATCTTAAAATCTAAGATACCAGCACATGGCAACAGAAGGGATTACCCAACAGCAGACACGCTTTTCATTCACCACCAAGTAATCTGTGCTGGCCCAAAAATCACTGTGAACCTGACCTTCTGTGGTAACACTAAAATCAGAGCCGGATCTCCACAGGAAATCTTTCCCTAAAAGAGTACAGCCCTTCCAATCTCTTCTGTCTGCCAGCTCAGTGGCAATGATAGAAACAGGGTGCATTTGGTGAAACGATGCATAGGGAAAAAAGTTCTATTTTGTCCTGATTTTTAATTGCTAGAACATCAAATCAGAAGTTTTAAGAAACAGTTACTCCCACAGACTAAATAATTTTAATTTCTGCTATTCTGAGAAGGATTTTCTTCTATCTAGAAATAAAATTACTTTTAAAAATTTCAAAATATGAAGCTCTCAATAGAATAAAATAGCTAAGCTGGTCCCCACTTCAATTTCTGCAAACAGAAATTGAACTAGGCTACAGGTTGGGAGAATTACCAACATTACTGGGTTCTGCAGCTCTGCAGAGTCACTGCTACAAAATCCTCATAGTCCATATGAATTTGGACTATATTTAAGCTAATCCTCTAGCTTTGCATGTACAGCAAGACAGGTTTCTTCCCTTCTGAATTCAAAATAGTAAATAAATAAATTTAAAAATTAAAACAAAATTAACCTTTTGTACAGAAATATATACCTGGAAAGATATAGAAATATTTATTTCTTCAGGTTTATCTTACAGATACTAACAAACATGAACTGGGAAATGAGAAATAAGTAACAGATCGTTTGCTGTAAAATACTACATAAAGACTTAAAAAATTTTATACTGGAAATGTAATTAACATTAGCAAAAATTGTCAGTGAATACATCAGGCTCATTAAACAAGTCAGCATGAGCTGTAGGATGTCAGAATTTTGAAGTTTCTGAACTTTTCAGAAGTGGTTTAATATTGTTCAATATTATGCCAGTAGTCACCTGCATATATTCACTCATGAAAAACACGGCTGGTCTTTTT
>VXBT01010043.1:12744-27030 GCA_013400235.1 Oriolus oriolus
TAAACTGTGTGTAAATGACACAATCTCACACGTATTCTAAGGAAAAAAATGCAAAGGGATACGACCTCCTGCCTAACCACGAGGTGATGCTATCGCCCTTCCTATTGAACTTCAACACCTCTCATCCCGGACCAGGATACACCCAACAGAGCTCACCACAAACCTGTCACAAAGCAGAGAGTGTGCCTTTCCCTGCCTGTCCCAGAGACACATTTCAATACTCTAAGATGACCCCACTTCCAAGCCTGCCTCAGCAGTTTCACAGCCAAGTTCAGAATTATGGTTCATGAAGTGCAGTCTTTCCAGCCAGGATTTGCCTACATGCTCAGAATCCCACTTCTCTGCACTTATTAAGACCACAATTAAATCTCCCTAGCTTTCATTTTGTAACTCAGAATAACTAAAGAAGATTTAAACCAGGCCTGTAAATACACAACACAAAAGACTGCAACACATTCAAAGTCTTAATTTATAAACCCAGGTATTTCTGATGTCTATCTGACAAGTTTAAATGAGTTAAGTTTTCAAGCAACCACTAATGCAGTCAAGTCCAGATTTAACATTTCTTATTTCCCAGGATTTTATAACTATACAGAACATAACTGTAGAGTGATAGGCAGGGGAACAGCTACAAAAGTAAAGTGGGAAAATTGAACGTTTTTACCAATGAAAGTTAGGGTTTGGCACCTAGTAGTGAATCACATTTTCCTTTCAAAGACCTTTGAAAGTCCTGAAAGACTTCTGAAAGACTTCTGAAATCAGAGACTTCAAGATTCCGAAATCCTGTAGCTCATGCTGACTTGTTTAATGAGCTTGATGTATTCACGGCAATCTAGTCTGTTCATGTTAATTAAATTTCCAACAATTTTGTAGCTTTAATTCATTGACCAAGAAAACACCTTCCCCTACAACCACTGACAGAGAACACTGACAGGGAGCTGACAGAGAACTCAATGTCCCGAGCCATCCACTGCTCCTTTTGTCCTTTTCTGAGCATGAACATCCCTTGACGAAGCATAGCATGCTTTTCCAACACTGTTCTTTTGATGCAGTTTTGAACTCTCTGAAGGCAGCTTCTACAAAACACTGTACACAATAGAAGCCAAGGCCCTTCCAGAGGCTCCTCAAACTAACTCAGCCACTTACTGTTAGCCAGAGCTCCAAGCTTACCCTGCTGTACCTGACAACTTAAAAAATAAAATCGTATCTAAAACTAGGCTTCTTCACAGCCTACATCCCACCCTTCCTTTTTAAGCATCAGCTTTGAATGAAAACTGACCTGTGTTTCTGCTTGTTTTGAGAAGGACCTTGGGTCCTGTCCATGACCTCCTTTGTTTTTCACTAACACTGTGTACTGATAACTTGGTTTGGGTGTTTACCACGACAAACACCCATGCCACATTCCATCAAAGCCCAAAACCAGTGTGACACACTAAGTGTAGCTTTACAAAGCCATAATCTTCAGAACCATTCTGCAGTATTTAGCTATTTGGGGGATATTTTTTTCCCCTAAACCAGAAAAACCCCAACCCATCACACGCTTTGCACCAAAAAAACTGCCAGCTATCATCTCATGGAACTTTCCATCTATTAATACATCATACCTGACAGGCCTTTTCCGTTTCAGATTTTTCTTTGATAAGGAATTCCACTTCAGCCATGTGTAGTCTGTGACTATCACTCCTTTCCCTTGAAAATCTTTGTTGCGCCTCTTCCCATTTCCACTGAGCACTTTGAAACATTTTCTCAGCCTCAGCTGCTTTCTGTTGATGTTTGTCATTTAGTACTATTGTTTACAAAAAAAAAAAAAAAGAGAAAAATATAAATAGCACTGCAAATAAGCATGTTCAGAAAAAAAAAGTATAATGAACGTAAGTTCTTCTGTGTATTGTGATATCCTGTGAAACACTGGAACATTAACACTTCCAGTTTCAGTATAGAGAAACAATCAAATTTTGTGTTCCTATATCATCTTTCACACAAGGATGTAGAAATGCTTTGGAGATTTTTACAAATTAAAGCTCTTCTCCTCTTGGAAAGGAATAAAAACTCAAGTTAACTGTTTCAAGTGAGGCCTCTATAGCATGGGGAATTTAATTACACTTTTCTGTAACACTTGGCTAGCTTATTTCCAAATATCTATTTGATACATTAGTCTCTATCAATTAATTTCGAGTTCAGTTTAAGTAACAGTGAAGACAGACACCTGCCACATGAAAAGGACTCTAGGAAAACCTACGGCAGGTTGGGCTAGTGAGCAAAGTCTCAGCTTTTCTGGGAAAATTTACTGCTGCTCAAAAGATTTAAACCTTCAGCCCAGCAAATCCCCCAAGGTAGGGAAATACTGCATATATTTCTCTGTGAAAGTTTAAACACCAAGGAAAACTTCCTTTCGTATAAGCTGTTTTACTAGGAACTTTGCTTCATTTCATAAACTGGCTTTTGGATCAAAATATTTTGTATTAGCTTTTTATGTTACTGAGTAGAACTACTTGTGTCGGCATTTATGTGATCACCACTTTCTAATGGATTTTTACTTCAAATTCTTCTGAAATTCCTTGCTAGCTGGAGAAGGATGAAACAAACAGAAGAGACATGCTGGGAAAACACAGAGAATTAGTGCACACAATGATGGGGAAGACCTGTCGGATGTCAGGAAGTCAAGCCTCAATAAGAACAGCAGAAAAACAGTTCGGAGAAAATACTGAAGACAGGGCACAAGAGAGATGCTCTGTCCAAGGAGCTAAGTTGGGATCGTATCAAAGCCCCACACAAGGTGAGCAAGGCTCCAAGAGACCAGGAAAAGGAAGCAGTAAGTTACAAACTGCAAAAGAAATAAGAAGCAACACCAGGACGATTTGGCTTCTTTGACATTTGCCACAATAAAAACAAAACCAGAAAAAAACCCCAGAAACAAACAAAGAAAAAACAGTTTGAGAAATTTCAACCAACCATAAGATTTTTATAATTTGTGTGTTCTCTAGATGAGTGAAAGTGCAGCTTTCTTACTACCTTAAAAAAAAAATCTGGCACTATGATTGCACTTGCAAGTTTCAGTGTCTCCTTCCATCCTTGTGAGGTTACAAACAGCAGGAGGAGTGTTCCAGTCTTTTCAGTGAACATCAAAGGTTCACAAACACACCTGCTGTACTAAATTTAAAGGGTATTACACTAACTTAGGTAACAAAAAATGCATGTCCCCGGCTTTTAAATACAAGAAATCTCTCTCTGTTTAAGAAGGATTAAGAAAAATCTGAGTTTCTGAAAGCAAAACTAGTAGGGGAAAAAAAGTCTATGTAAAACCCTTCCTTTCCACATGCTACTGTCATAGCACTCGTTATTTGTATAAAAAGAAAAACAAAGATGACATGAAGAAGCCAGACATGAGCAATGAAAAGCTAGAAACATTTAAAAAGACGAAAGAAAAAAGTGGTATGATGAGAACTCCTGGGGAAAAAAAAGCTTTTGGAAATAGTGTAAACAAATAAACAGGACTAGATTTTTTTCTTTTCTTCCCTGAAATGTAAAAGGAAGAACTGCTGGACATAGTGATGAGCAGGATGTGGAGAGGGACACCTTAATTACAATTCTGTACACACTGACGGAAGGAATAACAGAAGGTAAGGAGCAAGAGAAAAAAAGGGCTTGATAGGTTTAGCAGGTTATATTTAATTTGCATGAGACAGCAAGGGTTTTGTAAACCCTTATAAGCTTACAAAAGCAGATGAGTAAGATATGGGAAAGATAAGAGTCTTCCAGAAAACACAGTAGCTGGAAAATGTTATTAAATCTCTGCTTGTTTTAATAACTTGGGACTGATGTAGCCTCTGGTCCAATTTTTTTTTTTTTTTTGGAAAATTACCTTGAAGTTCCAGGAGTCTGGCTTTTAGATCACATAGCTCGTCCTCTGCAGAATACATTTGTATACAAGCCGCTTTTCTAGCAAATGATATTTCGCTTTGTAGACCTTGATGAGCAATCTCTTCTCTCTCGAGTTCCAAACGTAATTTCATGATTTCTTTTTCATAGCGAGACATCTAGAAAATAAATTTGTTTCGGAAATTGCATTCACAGCTGCCATCTTATCCCATCTGAATTTGACATACAGTCTTGAAACTGCACATTTATTCACTTTTTAGATACTTTATGGTTTTTTATTATGCAAACTGATCCTATTCCTAGATTAATTTCATGTACCTTAAACATATCCCTCTGTTTTTCCAAACATACTCTGCCTTAAAAAAACAAAAGTTATAATACTGGCCTCTTCCTGGACCTTAGAGGAAAAATGCAGCAACAGAAACATTATATTCCACAGGCAAATTTTTGGTAACTGTATTTAACACCAAGAAAAACTGTCATGTTCGGATACTGGACTATCAGACACCTAGTAACTCACTGTGTAAACACAATGATGTTCAGCAGTCATGCAGAATGCTATTAAACACAACAAACAGAACAAACAAAATGCTCCAAAAAGGGATCTTATCCAGAGTAAGAAAGATAGTCTGGTCACTGCTGCCAAAAACTGAATCCAAGAAGTCAAATTCCAGCCATGTGAACACATGGAGGTGGAGAATAAAACATGCATTTCTTCGGAACACCTACAAAGAAGCAGCATCCTTATTAACAGGAGCTCCATTCATGGGAAATAATTTACCCCCATCACAAATGTTTTCCCTGATGCTGTTGTGGAAAACTGGTACCTAAATGAAGTAGCAGTGAGAAAATACTTCACTGAAATTTTCTTTAGTGTGAAGTATTATTACTGCTATAGGTAACAATTCTGCTCTTTGCAGTTTGTTAAGGGCAGCTGGTGTGGGTGCTCATTCATCTGTTTTTGGTTAAATACAGCCAATAGACCAAGTCTGTTGTTCCATATCCATTTATTTAGAGATTCCTGCTTCTTCCTTGGTGACTTGCTCTTGTCGTGCTCCCGCTGCGCCATCATCTCATTGGTGGGATGATTCTGTAAAATGGATCTCTGGAATTACTGGGATTAAAACACTCAAACAAACTAACCTCATCTTACACTGAGAATTCAAAAGCTGGGGGTGCAAAATATTCTTCTGCATGACTTTGCTGTTTTGTAGTGCTCAAATTCCTTACACACACCTTCAACTATTAGCAATGACAGTAAAAGTGATATCAGTTCCTATGGACAGGTATGAGAGAGGTCTGTACAGTGCTAGTTCTTGGTTATTTTCCAGCTAGTGACTCTGATTTTGATCCAGATGATGAGAGGATTATTTTAGGGAAACAGATTACATTTGAGGAAACAAATTATATTTATTCCAAGGGCAAAATAAAGCAAACAAGAAAGAAAAGGCCTTACATCACTATTGCGTTGATTGATTAATTCCACAATTTGTTTCTCAGCCTGATGGAGTTTCCTTGTCAAATCTTCAATAGTGTCCATTTCTGGTGGATTTCCATTCTGAGCTAACGGTGGCTCTTGTATCTCATTACTTGAGCTGAAAAATATGAATGTTTTCAAAAAACATGAGTATTCCTTTGAAGTTTTAATGCTTCTTCACTTCAATTACCCAGTCATGGGCCCAGAGATTTAAACATTCAGATAAGTAAAATTACTTTGTTCAGTTTTCCTCTTACTATTGCTCTTTGAAGAAAGGATTATATAGAATTGCTTATTGTGCAAGGTATGAGAGATGTAGTATCAGGAATGTAAATGAGAGATGCACTTTGGATTAATGAAGCTGATTTAAGCATAACACATGGTATTGGTTTTGCAGGGCCTGGTTTTCGGTAGCAGTGGGGCCACAGAGGTGGCTTCTGTGAGAAGCTGCTGGAAGCTTCCACCATGTCCAGCAAAGCCAATCCCTGATGGCTCTGAAGATGGACACATTGTTGGCCAAAACTGGGCCAGTGAGAGCGGTTGGTAAGGCCTCTGTGATAACATATTTAAGAAGAAAACCAAAACAAAGGGCACAAAGTTTTTCTTCTAGGCAGAGAAGAGAGGGAGGTGAGAACATGCGAGGGAAAACAACATGGTGACACCAAGGTCAGTGAAGAAAGAGGGGCTGGAGGTGCTCCAGGCGCCGGAACCGAGGCTCCTCTGCAGGCTGTGGTGATGACCATGGTGAAGCAGCTGTGCCCCTGCAGCCCATGGGGATCCACGAGGGATGCAGAGGAGGCTTAAAAATTTCCTGGAGGCTTAAAAACATCACTCAAATCATGTATGTTAAAATAACTGGCAAGCTTTTTGTCTCCACAGTAGGTCTCATTTTTTAACATGGGCGACCATCTCAAAACCATCTCTGTCATGGAACAAACGCACAGATGTGGAAAAAACCTCTCTTTTACACACTGTGTCTTCAGAGATACATACATTTAAACTACAGACGTGCAACTGATCACAAACACAACACAAATTAAAGGTTTAGTCCTCGAAACTACCCTGTTGTATCTTAATTTTCACTACTATTTCAGTTAAAACAAAATCTACTTGGCAATTAGCAGAATCAGGCCTTGAACACCACAAGCAACAATCAAAGAGTCAAAACCAAGTTTCAATAAATAAAGTGAGAAATTTATATATAGAATATATAAATTCCCACGTACATACATACACATGTATACGTATATACATATATATGTGTATATATGTACGTACAAATACGTATATAAAAATACATTTTTTAACTACCTTAATAGCTTTAGGAGAAATTATTATAACCTCAAACTAGACAACTTTTAAGTTATTTCAGTACTTGAAAATCAGTGTTCACATTATGTGATGTATGTCAGTTTTCACATTATTTTAAGTATGTAAGACTGCAATAATTATTTTCTCCATACAAAAGTGCAAGAGTTCATAGGCAATAAATGTAAAATATACTGTAAGAAGAAACATGATTAAATTAAGCACTAAAATGGTGTTCTATAATACAGAACTGTAAATACTAAAATACATTACCTTTGTCTACATGAAGTATTTTTTATTGAAATGACACCATACTGGCATTTACTTAATAGATTTTTCTAAATAAAAAGTGACCACATTACATTTAGATTTGTACACAGGCACAATTAACATTTGTCATGACCAAAAATTTTCCTGATGACATATGTTTTCTCACATATTTTTTTTGACTCGTGAAAAAGACACAAATGCCATCAATGAGGGGATCAGTAACTTAGATTAAATCTTGCCTTTAAAGATATTACTGCTATTAAAGCATGAAATTTCAGTTTTTTAACTGCAGACTATAAATATTTTGTAATTGAACAAATACTAAGTATGTTCCCATTTAAAGAGAAGACAGTCTTCACCTGTGAGATTAGAACAGCTGTATGTCATCAGAAATTGTCCCACAAGGTGCCGTGTTCTTAACACATTTTATATATTTAATAAATGTAGGAGATTACAAAGAAACACCTTTAAGTCTTTAATTAATTTACATTGGTTTGTATGGCAGTCAGAGTTAAAGAAATCTGTTTCTTTCAGTTCTCCTATTAAATATCCACAAACAAAAAATCATAATGGAAACATCTGCACATTAAAACTTACTCAGAGGATAAACTGGCTATGCAATTAACTATTCTGCTTAACTGAACCTCTGTGGGGTGGAGGGGTTGGGGGGGACAAATGAAAAAAAAACCCAAACCATACCATGCACACATTATATGACACCACATGCATTAGCAAATTTAGGGTGCTATTGAAATGAATAATGTGTATTAGAGCATTAAAACAGAGAACAGAATATTAAGTACTGGCAAAAAAGCATTAGAGACCTTTTTGAGATTGCATTTTATGCATAGCTTCTGAATTCACAATGCAATTGGCTGAAACTTAAAAATACATATCAGAAAACCCTAGGTTTTTTTCTTAGTATAGAACCAAAAAAACCCAAACCAACAAAAGCAAACAAATAAACAGAAAAAAACCCCAGCCAACCAGTGACAGAACTGAGGGACTATTACTATGTTAACCACTTGGTTTTGGTTGTTTGCTTAAACATTTTCAAATAAAATAGAAACTAGACTTAAGAATTTTTGTTTCTGTGATACTTTCTTTAACTGTCACAGCCTAGCCAACACATGCAGTACTTTATGAAAGCTCCCTACTACCACTTGTAGGAGTTTCTTCCTTCTTCATATAACAAACAGAAGTACTACCACCACAAAGCTCTCAGAAGATTCAAAGACAAAACCACACAAAGTCCCTGGAAAGTTTCAAAGCATGCATACTTTGCAGTCTAACAGAATTCAGAGAATGTTTTCTACTTCCATTTTCATACATTGCTAGTTCATCAGTCCTTGGTTTTGAACTAAAATAGGTTTTTTACCAACTACGGCTTTTATCTAAGACACCATTTTTAGCGGGACTTTAAGAATCTTCAAGAAAGCATATGAGCAGGTGAAATAGCTCTTGAGTTCTACATTCCAGAAGGTATTTTGCAGCTTAAAACCTAAATTCTCAGTGTTCACTTCACAGGTCAGCTGGTTACAGTAAGCATTGACCATTGCAGAAAACCAGCTTTTAGCGAGCTTCAATTCCACAGCTGGCAGAAAATGCACAGTAATTCTGCAACAGAGAGAAAATTTCTTTCACTTTCTACCTAGCAGTGTAATTTTGCTAAACCTCTGCAGCTGAGGGAGCAGACTGTAGTCTGATTTTCTAACCAGAGTTCATATTTGTGGAATTTTGCTGTTCCTATATAACTGGCAGTTTCGTACAGACTAAAGAGAGACAAGTAGTTTGTGCCAAAGATAAAACTCATATCAGGTTATAAAACACAGGGGTCATGGGCAAGACTTAAAGCCAACCTCTACCACGTCAATCAATGTGGAAAACCCCCCTGGGTCCCCTGGGCAGTGCTCCTACATGCTGGTAGAAACTCTCTCTACCTCCTAATAACTCTATGAAAGCTTGCATGTATCACACCATATCTGGTTCTTCCTCAGCCTGAATTGCACCATCTCAGGCATCTAGAAAATAAATAAACCACAAAAGCAGCAACTAAACGACTGGACTTAAAAATCCAGAACTGGATCTTACGGATTAGCTTCCCCAGGAGAGACGTTGTCTGAAGGCGGTGAACTCATGGTGCCCAAGATGCAGTTTTTCAGTCTATAAACTGTGGAGAATGAAGATCAGAGTTAACCATATATACTTTTACTTGATGAGCTTCAAAGATTAGCCTTTTCTTTATCATAAAACCATTAAAGCCTCTAGCAGAGACATGCTTTAGTTTATTTGTCAACCTACTAAATATTAATTTTTTTAACCACTCATGAACAATTACACAACAGTGTTACTACCATGTCACGTGAGCAATTACCACAGCTGTAATTTGACATCATCTTTAGAAAATAGAATTGAACTGCTAGTCCTCTAAGCCTGAATACTGTAGAGTGATAAATATATATATAGTAGAATACCCACGGTCAGAGTTTTCAGAACATCAATAAAAAAATGTTATGTTTGTGTAGATTGAGCTGCATTCTCCTAAGCAGATTACAAACTCCACTTCTCTTCAAAACAATTCTAAGGGAGACAAATGCAGGTACTATGATTTTTTTAAGTAAACCAAATATCCAATGTTGGTTGTCTAATAGAAGACTTTTTATGTTAAAGGCTGCTAAGTCTTTCACAAATTGCACAGAATTTTTGCATTAAGATGTAGCCCTGAGAATTAAGAAATTAGTTTTACATAACACCATTTTTGTATTGCGACTTACACCAAAATCTCAATAAAGAGCAAAAAACCAAAATATCTTAAGTTTCATAACAGAATCAAAATGTTTTCTGTCACATCCACATCATTCTGAAGTTTTAAAACTTCTTTAAATTACTCTGAAGTCACATAGAGGAAAATAAAAACTAAATCTAAAGCGTCTCACCTGCCAATGCTAATGATTTTGAATATGCAATATTCCTCTGTTAAAGTACGTATCAATAGTTTACTAGCACACAAAAGGATAAATTTTAAAAGCATGCTATTACGTGTAGGAAAAAAAAATCCAGTGCCATGGAGTGGCTTGTGGGAGCTCCACAATTAAACAAAACAGTCAAAGTTTTTGCTTGAGGAATTACGTTTGATGTGTCATTAAAAACTTGTGTCAGATTCTACTTGCAAACGTCTGAATATATGCTGAATCCTTCAGAACGGGCCACTGATTTAGAATGGATACAAGGAAGAAATTGTCCCCAGTGAGGGTGGTGAGGCCCTGGCACAGGGCCCAGAGAAGCTGTGGCTGCTTCATCCCTGGAAGCATCCAAGGCCAGGTTGGACAGGGCTGGGAGCAACCTGGGAGCGTGGAAAGCGTCCCTGCCCATGGTAGGGGGTGGAACAAGACGATATTTGAAGGCGAAGGAGACCACTCGAGAATAAATCTAACGGCGATCTGAAGACGCACTAACTTAAAACAGGCAAAGCCTGCAGCAAGTAACAAACCCGCAGTGAAACTACAGAAACTCACCGGACAGGCTGCCGCCGGACCCGGGAGATCTCCAGATGGCTTTCTGCTTCCAGCATGACGGCCCGGGACGGTCGCAAGGCGGCTGTTCCCGGGACCGCAGGTGTTCTGCTCCCGGGACCCGCTGGGACTCAGCCGCTCGCAGAACAGGCGCGAGGCAGGTGCACGTGAATTCCGCGGTGGCCGGGGACGNCGGGGGGGCCGGGGACGCCCACGGCAATGCCACAATCCCCCGAACCGAGCGAGGGGCTCTAGGAGCTCTGCGGCAGCTCCCGCCGCCCTCTCCTCTCTCCCAGCCGTGTTTTGAGGCATCCGGGCTCCCGACAGTAAAATAGAAGCGCTGGAATGAAAACGACCCACTGACGCGAAAGCCAGACTGAGATGTGGGTGTCCTCAGGGCAGCACACCCTTCACCCGGGTTATAAAGAGGAGCAAGCAGCTAGAAAGTTTTGAAAATCTGTGGACAAAATTCAAAGCAGGCGGCTCTCTGGCGCACAGCAGCACATCTCCGTAAATGAGGGAGAGCGGGTTACCAGTCCCCGTGTGTCTGCCTCGCTGCACAAAGGGAAAGGTTCTCGTGAAACCTCTCGAGCAGAGAAGTTTCGAGCCCCAGGTATGAGCATATGTGCCAAACAACAACTGAAAAATTCACCCTACAGTATCCTTCTCCTTCTCCGGGCTGCTGTACTTTCTGTAGCTCCGTTTTTAAAGTTCCAATTAAAGTCTCCCTGTCTGCACTCTTAGTGTGCAGATGATTTAACTCTGCTGGTACCAGCCACGGTATCCTAAGCTTCCTTCAGGTTTTCTCTTACAGCACATGTGTCAGGATACCCGGGATCTATCCTTCAAAACTGAAGGTTTTAATTGCAAGAGACAAAAACTCCGTAACATTTCACACCCTCTGGGATAAGTCTCAAAACTTCATTTCTCATTTGTGACCTGGTCTCTACAGATGGCTTTCGGCTGTGGTTTTGCTAATTCTTCATCATGTAGTTATTTGAAATATATTGTGCCGGATAAAATAAGAGGGGGTGTTGTTTCATTTTTTCATTATTCTTTCCAAGAGATTTTAATGCACAAGGTTGTGATTTTAAAACAAGTAAAACCAGGGAGTAAGGCAATAAACTAACTCCATGGATGAATCACAGAAAGGTGAAGTTTAAATCTGGATATCTGAAATAAATATTGAGTTACAGAACGCAGACTTTTTCACAGTTGCCTTCTCATTCCTTTTGTGAGGAGAAGCTGTCAGGTCCAGTCCACAGCCAGATGCTCTCTATGTGTCTTCTTTTAGAGATTCATGTAAGACTTGGCTTTTATCTGCTTCTTCACTGGAGTGCAATTCTAGTTTTTTGTTTAACTCCTGTAGCTGTTGCTCCTGTTCATTCAAAAGTGATTGTGCCTGGTGCTCCCAATGTAATGCATTATTTAATCCTCCTACGCTGTCAAACCTCTCACGAGTGATGAATTTTTGCTGAAGCATATTTAATTGCTCTTGCAGGCTCTGGGCTTTGCCAGCTTCTTTTTTTCACCTCACTGAAACTCCATTGGAATTCTGCAAGTTGTAGGTGCGGTGAGTGGTGTTCCATCTGTGCTGCATGAAGCCTTTCTGTAAATTCAAATATTGGCTTCTGCAAGGATGCTTTGTTCTTCATTCTGGACAGTCTGTCATGCAATCCACAGTCCAGATGAGGAGTCTTTCTCCAGGTAAGTGGTGCGCTTGCTGTGGACTAGTGGAACTGTTCCCATTATTACACTCATCTTGTCCTTTCTGAAAAGGAATTTCTGGCTGCACCTGCTTGTAAGCGTCCATAAGCCAGGACTTTGGTTTGTTAACAACATTCTGCAGTTCAGTCATGGAACTGAGGATTGCAGCATGGAAATTAATGAGGAAACCAGCTGAGTGCTTCAAAGCAGTCAATTTGTTCCTCCTCATAAACTGGTAGATTATGCCTGTGTTTGGATTCTCCTTCACACACTCAAAATCCAGTGCCTCCTTTTAAGCCATTTGTCCAGGTGAAAAGGGAACAAGAAGACTGGGCTAAACCTTCAAGCCTGTTTGTTAGCTGCCAAAACTGCAATCAAAGCTCCTCGGAACACATAAATCAGGCATTTTGTTCTTTGCCTCAGCCTTGCTTCGTCTTGACCTCATCAGCAGAGGGAGCATGAAGGAGGCTCCTGATTTTCTGTTTTGCTACTTCATGGATGTTGACCTGGTCCTGGAGAGGGTGTCTTTGGGAAGATGTAGCACACAGTCGGCTCTAGAGAGGACACAGCCATGCCACACTCCTTTTCGCCCGTTCCTATTCATTGCATTCCCTAAAGCCTTTTTAAAATTGCCTGCTAATGTCCTGGAGATCACCCCCGGTTCAAAAATAACAAGAATTAGAAACTTATGGAAGTTTTCCATACATGGAGTGAAGTAAAAAATGCTACTATTAAGTGCAGATGCAAACAAAGAAGATTAAAATAAAGAGCAAATGAACAGCCACTGTTGCATACAAAATATGTGAGATTCTGTTTCCTCAGCAAGACCCAGCTACTGAGGATTTGGAAGTCAGCAGACCTGTTTGTGGCAGCTCATCATTACTCTGGACCTCGGCGATCACATGCCCTGACTATCACACCGAGTATATCCTTCAGAAAGAAAGCATGCCAGAAAAAATCCATCTTCCTGAGGCCGGTCTGAATTCTGCAGGAATAATAATGATTTGTTCTGTTCTGAGCCAGTTAGCTGATGGGAAGAGAAATCCTCATGAAAGCGGGATAGTTATAAATTGGACAAATTAGGGCTGATCCTAGGAAGCTGGGTTTTGAAGCCTTCAGCAGTTTACTCTCCATCCATCAGCTCCTGAGGCAAAACCACAGTGAAAAATTAGAGACAGGAGGAGAACTGGGACAGAGAGGTTGGAGATTTTGGGGTTGTTACACCAAGCAGAAAATGCTGGGGAGGGTTTAGCCTTAAATCCTGCTGCTGGGAGCAAAACCTCTTACTTAATAACCCTGTTATTCTCTGTGCTTTTGGGGATTGAACCTCTGGTACAGCCAAGGGTTTTAGAGACCTTTAACCCTGACTTCAGTCTCCCCGGTTCATGTTGGGAAAGGAGCTGTTTTCCTTGCTAAAAATCATACCCTGCCTCCTAGCCTGCTGTCATCACTGTCACAGGTGCTGGTACAGGAGAAGATGACTTTGGGTTTGGTCTCATAAGCCAGATTTTCAGCTGCAAAAAAGCAGCTTAAACATCACTGACCCCTACTGAAATTCAAGATACGTTTTTTTTTAAGGTGTAAGCAAACAGTATAAGTTTTTTGTTAGAAAATAATTAATCTCTCTGATTTGATATATGTATCTCCTGTAGGATAAAAGTATAGCTCTAAGAAACATGAGTATTTCTATTACACAATCTTCTGCTTTCTTGTCTTCCTTGTCCAGGGTCCCACCCAGCTGATTTTATTTTGGGCTTAACCAGATGGTCTTTCACCCCTTTCCTTAGTCTTGTAGTTATGCTACGAGCATCTCTGGGGAATAAGAGGCTCCACTTTGTTTCCCAAAATGTTCCACCTGGTCCTGCACATCTACAGGTGAGTCTGCTTTGGAGTGATGATCGAACTCCCTCCTGCCAAGAGCATGCAGGTCCGTTAGGAGCTTGGTGCACCAAAAGCTGGGCTCCAGCAGTGCCTGAATAAGGTTTGTGAGGATCAGCTCAACTGATTCCAAAGGGATGTGGAGCCTAAAGCCCACCCACAAGGCCTGGGGCCACTGGAGAATCCCTCGGAGCAAACCTGCCTGGAGCTGCCAGGACCAAGCCTTGCAGGTGACACAGGGACTGAGAGCACCTG